>LPNX010893025.1:91223-112644 GCA_001517045.1 Pseudotsuga menziesii | reverse complement strand
TTTTGAATTTTCCAAACCTAGGTTCACTTAAAGCAATTTTTGCAGCTCTGCCTCTGCTCTATCCAAAATGTGTCCTCTCTTGAAACTGGGATCTTTCTCATAAACACTTTCCACAGACCTGCCTGGAGCAATGATAAAATTAAAGACAACCATGCACTATGCCTTAAGAATAACCAACCCATTTCCTTCACACTATGCTCTTTGTTTAATGTTTGAAGCTAAGAGAGTATATCTAGAATGATATTTGCCAGCTGTGATAGCTCCCCTGTATGGCCAAAATGAACATTATGGCTCATAATTCTGCTAAAACTTATGAAGTATTCAATTTCAAGCAAATTGTCTCTGCCCAATTCAGGACTCCATGGCAAAGCACCAGCTTCCTTAACATCAATATCTGATAGAGTGATCCAGCCAAGTACAAAACAATATCTTTCAAGTATAAGCTCATGCACTTGGGAAGCTTCCCTATTCTGCCACACTTCCAAAATGCAACAAACAACAGAATAGTAAATGAACTTTTGTTCATTTTAGGGTCGTTGGAAGTTGACTTAGCCACTATACATCATTTTCAAGCATGCTTTTAGGGTAATATCCAAGGGAAGTTCATGGTGGCCTTTGGGATTTATTACAACTTATTTTTCTTAGTACATAACCACACTTGCATGTTTTCCTTTGGCTGTAACAACCGTCCTCTAGTTAATCAAACACGCATGGGTTAATTTGAGAAAAGCTCATTAATTCTTTTCAGAACTTACAAATAGGATTCCATCAGAATTGATTAGATTTCCTTGAGGAACTATGTTCAAAATAGAATGAGATGACAGAGCACTTCTCAGAAGTCATAGGAAACCCAAGGACATATCATTTACCACATAGATGATAGGAGCTTTGTTCAAATTGCTTCATAAGAGAAAGTGCAATGGAATGTATTTAATCCATTTGATCTGGAAATCAAACTTGTTTCCAATATTAATAACATCTCCAAATAAAAAATAAATGGTTGAACTTATAAGAATCATGTGTACTGTGAATTTTTCCAGAACCACCATTTTCCAGGAAGGAAAAGTCTGGCTACAAAGCCAAAAGGTTCGGGTTGAAATTTACAGGAAAAATTGTTGGAAGCACACATTTCCTTGCTATCTGCAAATACATCAAGGCAGAGTACACAAGATTAGAGTTTGGTCTTTTGTTTTTTATTCGTAGCTCAAATCCATCCACGGTCATTTGTAAACCTATGGAAGTCAACTTAGTAAAACCTGATGGACAGTGTTCTTGTGGGGATTATTGGTGAAGCTAATGGTTGCAAATTACTAGCACGAGATGACAAGCAAACTGCATTGTACATTTTTGAATTGGCCTTCTGACATGATCGAATACTAAGTACTCATTGATTTCTGGGAAGTTTACTAGTTAGTAACCAACACAGGATGAACTGATGGTATCAGACTTCATTTGGCCCTTATAAGCTGTGATGTGCGCTTAGACCAAGCAAATCAGTGCATATATTAGCTAGATCATGGGGTATACTTGTTCTGATAAGATATGACAGTCATTGAACATCCTCTGTAATGCATTGGGTTTTTTGTTCAAAGTACAATGAGAATTTTCCTATCCATTTCTTTCTGTATTTCTTGTGGTAATTGGTATTCATTTATTCACAAATGCATCAATCACAATAGCTCTTCAGCTTTTGATGGATAGAATTTGCTTTTCTAGTATCAAACATACATCAGAACTGCGATTAGTTACGAATATAGTGCATTAGATTCTAGAAAGAGGGAAACCCCATTTTGTTTCTCTTGCTCTATGGGCTATACTTAAACTTCTGGACTGAAACCTTGGAGGTACAGTGCACATTGGATAACCCCTTCTATGATTTAAGCTTATTATGTTGTGGCGAAGCAATCTTCCTTTGCTACTTGTACTGTTTTCGGGATTATAACATGAATAACCATGGAACCAACCTGTTCTGGCTAATTTTTTAGGTCAATGCTCTAATATCTCATTGTTGCAATGGATTTCTCTGTTAATTGTTGCTTTTGTGACACTAAGCTATGGCATATTTTCTGAATTGGTTGGGTCCTTAATTTTGATGTGGTTTGCTGGGTGCATAACTAGGTCACAATAATGTGAAAGTGGTACAATGCACATTGGATAACCCCTACTAGAATTTGAGCTTGTTATGTTGTGGTGAAGCAATCTTCCTTTGCTACTCATTGTTACAATGCCTTTCCCTGTTAATTGTTGCTTTTATGACACTAAGTTATTGCTTGTTTTCTGAATTCTGTTCTATAGATCTTCTGAAGTTTTCTGTGTCCAGAACTAATTTGTAGTCTTCAGTTTTAGGAATTTGTATTATCTGAAGTAACAAATTAGATTCAACTCATTAACATCTGTATTGCCAACTGGACGTCCTTCAATGCTCTTCTATCTTGAAAATTTAAACTTGTACCTTATGAAGGCACAGGTTCATCATATTTGCAATCCAAGTTGGATGCTGCTTCATTCAGAGGTAAAGGTATAACTAACGACAACATAGTACAATTGAGTAAAAGTTGTTATTTTTATGCTAGAAATTTTGAAATGAGATTTGCCTTTCATCTGGAATTATGGCATTGGGTGAGAACAATCCATGGTGGAGTAAGCAATAGTTATAACTTGTTAAATATCTATTGGATCTTAACACCTTTTTATACCATATACCTGATGCCATGATGGATGTGGCAATGACAAACAATGGGCCTCTACACCATAAGCTTGTATTTACAGTTGTTTCCCTGCATCCTTTATGGTTACCTAGATTACATTTTATTCTTGTTCAAGGAATTCATTTGCCGAGTTTACCTCATTTTTTTCTGACTGTAATTTTCTTGCAAAAGGCATGTCACTATCTGTGATAGTGAGAGATTTCAATTCCTTTCTATATCCTTGTTTCCCTTTTCAAAACATCTAAAAATTTTGTTACCTCCCAAACCTGCACTTCAAGTGGTAAAGCGTTAAAACACAAGTGCAACTTTAGAGGAACTAAGAAGGGTCGTCCATTGTCACCACAGCAATGCACTCTGTCACTTTAGGTTGGCTCTCTTCTGACACAATGGGGGTTTTCCCTAGGAAAATGTATGAAAAAATTTAGAGAACAAATGGATGGGTGGACCAAGACTAGTGCCTATCCAATCTAGGGCATATGGAGTCAAAATCAGTCTTAGAGTGCTAGTTTCTATTAATGATTAGCACAAAACAGAGCTGCAATAGCATTCTACAACCAGCCCTAATTTGTTGTCAGTTAATGTGTGAATTTCTTTGAAGGGTCCTTCCAAAGGTGCACATCTTAAACCTTGCTATGATGGTGTGTCTTATAATTATTAATGAAGTATAAATTTTGCAACAACTCTTAATAAGATGATAGATGCAAGATTGGCACATTCTGAAATAAAACAGTGAAGGAGAGTAAGAGGGGAAATCCCAAACTCAAATCCTTCTATTGGAGTAGAGTTACCCTTCACAAATCACTCCACCTGTTAAAAGCCTTTCTTTGCCAATTATTTTCCTACAAAGGAAGGAATTATCTTACACTCAAAAGTTGGACAAATATTTTAAGGGTTGGATGTCTGTTCAATAATTTATACTATTGTATTCATTATATTCATTATACAGTAACCTTGCTTGATATTGACTTTATCTGCTGTTTACTTTGATGGACAAGTATTGAGTATCCCTTGCAAAACAATATGCATGTTATTTATCAGCAGTTAATTGTGTATTGCATGAGTTGGCAACTTTATGATCTGAGCATATAGTTCAGCTTATGGCACATCTAACATTTGTGCTTTCCATAATTGTAGACCATGCACCAATTGCACTCACTCCAGATTATGGAGCACCCATGGTGTGTTATGCTGATGGAGTGATGGATCTTCACTTAGGATTTTATATAACTGTAAGAGAAGGTTAGCGACTTGATAAGATGTTAACTGGCACTACCAGATGGTACTCTCGGACGTGCATTGATGTCAACATGGTACTTTCAGTTATGCAATATCAAAAAAATTTATTCTTAAAAATGTATTTTGATGAGCAGACCATCTGGAAAGTGATACAGATCCAATTACAACAATTATTTCTGTGGAACTCAATGGGGTTGGCACAAAAGGTCCTTCTCTCTAGTGCCATGATGTCGTGCATTTGGTAACCGTTTGCTGAAATGCTTTGTTGTTGCAGAACCTGAGATTCAGGTAAAATGCATTTATTCAACATATATACATAGCAGGGCACAGCTTTCATTTGACTTGAATTTCCATTGCTGGTAAAAAAAAAAATTGTCTTTTCATTTGAGAAGTACTCTAGATTAATTTACTGCACCTTGTAAAGCCATGAGAAGAACTTCCAAATGAAATAGGGATGTCTCTTTCTAACATCTCCCTGACTTGCTCAACAGGACGAACCCATCATAGTCACCATACCAATGCTGCATCCTCAGTTCGATCATGAAAATATGCTACAGGAGTCATTCATCCAACCAATTGGCACACATAAAACTGTCTTTTAGAGCTGCCACCATAGGAAATCACTACATGATATGCTCAGAATATGCCCAGATTTGGAGACAAGGCTTCTTAGTGCTGTCTTTATGCCCAAATCATGGAAATTTACTGCCACTTGGAGGTGAACGTATGCACAGGTCTGATAAGCTGGGTGCTTTAGGAAAAACTATGGTCAAAAATTACTCTCCAGGTACGTCTTGAAAAATACCCTCGATGCTGCTGCAAGCAAACAATCTTGCCAAAACAAGTTCTGGAAAACCCTGCTGAAGTGATTCCATTAGGTATTGATTTCTATCTTGATCACCTCATGTAATGGGGCGATATGCATCTTGAAAGTAACATATGAGCATTCTCCATGTGTAGTTGATCCTCAAATTTTAACCATAAAGCATCCTAAGGTGAGAATAACACAGCGCTGTTCATTCTCTCCAGATCTGGCCAAAAAACAACAAGGACCCTGCCCTGAGATTTTCATGACATGGCTCGCTGTCATATCAACAAATAGGCCTCTAAAATTCTTTTGTTGGAAACATAGAAACAAAACTCTGAGAATCCACATTAGCACCAAGTTCAAACCACACACCCAGGTGCTAACTCTATTATGATTTCTCAATGAGTTGGAAAACTTCATCATAAGTTTCATGTCACTGCAAATGGATCAGGAAGGGAACAGTACTTTGCTGTCTGTGCAAGTACAATAATCTTGGAAAAGAAAACAGTCTTCAAAGATGTTTGCAGCTGGCAAACCAACTCAAAACACTAGGGTGTTCATGAGGAAATGACTTGTGTATTCATCATCAAAACCCTTAACAGCGCCTAGAAATTATGTAACCCTCAGTGAAGCTGCCTGGAATGATCTAATTCATCCCATGAAGTATACTATCAAGGAGCCCAGGCTATTCATGGACTCATAAACCTGTCATCTTCACTGAATTTGTAATAAAGTCTAACATTGGACACCCATGCAATATGGGGGGTAACATAGAGCACTTAACAATCTTGGGGATAGAGGTATGGTGCTAGATATTCAATAGTTGTTCCTATATCTGTCCTCTTCTGGTATTACTGTCATGGAGCAACGATAATATTCAAAAACTATTTGTAAATAGCAGTGTTCTATGCAATTATGATGTGCCTTTCCATATGTGACATGGTCGGAAATTTAGTATTTTGACATATTTATGTAGCGTTTGCCTATTGCATTGTAGTGATCTGCATTTCTATATTTTTCTTGTTGGATATTACATCTTCTATATGCTGTGACTGTTGTATTGTTCCATCTTTTGTTGTCTAGTTTATTAAGAAATCTAAGGCATATACTATTTCTTGTTAAATACTAAAGGATTACTGAATTAGTAATGTTGATTTATTTTCAGTCTTGACAAGGAATGTTAGCATGCAGTGCAAATGTATCCTACTCAGACTTGATGGTTATTTGGTGTCTCATCCATCCCAATGGGTACATTGAGGGATAAATTATGGCCATCATCAAACCCTCCCATTTGTATGAAACTGATGAGGTCCTAACTTACTAATTGTAGCTCCACTGCTTGCGATATCTGTTACTACTAATATGAAATGATGAATTAGGAAATGTTCTTAAGACCCTAATATAATCTGGGAGACCTTATGTTATTTGAGGACTATTGTAGCTAACCCACCTTGTATAAATTTTTTCAAAGTAGATGTCAGAAAAATAATATGTCAATTAGAAGTTTGACATAGGCATTAATAAATTCATTTGATTTGAGGTTGTTTAATGCTTTATATCTTATTTCACTATAGTGTGTATGTCAGTCTATCCCAGATTTATTAAGTGGATTGACTCGACTAGTATGCAAGTGTTTATAAGAAGGATTCCATCTCTCATAGGCCATTGGGGCAGGTTCATGATAGAACTGAACAGCAGAAGGTTCCACTCCGCATTTGGGATAATAAGCTAGCCATTGGGACCAGCTGGGATGATAATTGAATGTGTATGGCCATAAGGAGAAAAGCAAGGATCAAAAGAGTGAAGAGAAACCAGGAGGTGGCATAGATACCCATGAGCATAAGGTAACAACAGAGTTTCTTTGGGCTGGCTGGTATGGCTAGGCTGAGCTGTGCTGTGTGGGTAGGGGGCTAGCTGGGCTTGACTTAGACAGTAATATGGCTGGCCTAGATCTGGCTTCGGGCTAGATGGCATTAGTATTTTAGCTATCTTGGCTTTTTGGCTTGGCTGTCTTCCCTGCCTTCGCTCTTGCTGCTGTACAAGTTCTATTTATATGGAAATACTGGGTATTTGGGGAGGTTGGCTCAATGAAGGATGCTGAATATTTGGATGATAAGGCAGTAGTGATTCATTTCACACTTCATTCAACTACTAGTTACTATAAGCACCTTCGGGCATATCTGACTGGCTATGATCCTATGAATATGATTTTCTATGACTGAATGGTGTCTGAATACAGTCGAATAAAAAATGAATGAGGGAACAGGTGCAAACCAAAGATACAAAGGGGAGGACATTTTAAAGAACCAGTGGCTGACCCAAGTATCCCTGCTGAGCAATCCAGCCCAGCCTAGGTGTTAAATCCTCTAATCTTAAGCTTACCCATCCAATAGTTGAGGGAGTCATATGTTGTGCCCCACTGACTTTTCTTGGTCTAGTGGACCCTCCTTTGTTAATCTAACCCTCCCACTCAGTCGGGGTTCAGACCTTATCGCCACTACCAACTAAGACATTGGGCAGATAGAGTGCAGATAGAGTTAGGACCTTACCGTGCTAAGCCTTTATCATGACCAGACAATGGATGGATGCATGGGGTGGGTATCCAGCCTTGAATTAGCTTACCTTACTTAGAGACTTCCAAAAAAATTAACATAAATGTAGGACATTGATAGCCCCAACAACACTTGACTTTCAACAACCGGTTGGGTTACTTACTTATTACAATTGCCACTATTTACAGAAAGAAGAAGAGATATATTTACAAAAAATTATTAGTTGGAATGCTCGGTTGGGCTTACCGGGTTTGTATGCTCGGACTTGGCTTGGTTACTCGACTTGGATACTCAATATGGAATACTTGGATTGGCTACCAGTTATAGAAAAAATCCTACCCATTTCCGCCTAATATAATATCCTTTTTGTAAGAGTCCAAGCAGTATTTTTTTCATACGACATTAACCCGGCAAGGGCAACCTCCACTTATAAAATAATGACTTTCCCTTCCCGAACGAAGGGACTGGAGTGACTTAATTGGGAGGAAGGGACTATTTGAAGAACCACTAGAGAACTCATTTGTATTTTTTTTTTTTTAAACAGTTATGGCCGTCGCTTATCCGACGGCCTGAAGGTTACCGTCGCTTAAGCGACGGATCTTTTGTCGCTTAACCGACGGAATTAAGGCTATTTAACAAAAAAAATTTGACTTCTGTCGCTTCACCGACGCCCCTTCTGTCGCTTCACCGATAATTACATTTTCTAACCCGTCGCTTCACCGACAGCTTGAAGGTTATTTTTTTTTTTTAAATTCATTACCGTCACTTGTTTCGACGCCCCTTCTGTCGCTTAACCGACGGAATTAAGGCTATTTAAAAAAAAACAATTGACTTCTGTCGCTTCACCGACAATTACATTTTCTAACCCGTCGCTTCACCGACGGCTTGAAGGTTATTTTTTTCTTTAAATTTCATTACCATCGCTTGTTTCACCGGCATTTCTATTGCTTAACTGACACTTACGTTTTCTCCACTGTCGCTTCATCGACGCCTATGCTTAAATTTTATTATGAATTTTATGTCTGATAACCGATGCATTACATTTAACCGACGGTTAACTGAGGTGTCTCATAACTGACAGTTGTCAAAAATGTTAGATAACCGACGATAACCAACCGATGCTTAAAAAAAATCATAGTGTCATACATGCGACAGGGAAGTGTCGAAAATCCGACAATTCGGCCGTCGGATTTTTGGTCGAAATGTAGTAGTGTCAGCACTTTGTGTCCTGTTCTTCTGTCTATAAAATGTCCCCCACAAGGTTCATCATGGCAGGCCTTCAATATATGGAATATTTCATCTTCTCTTACACATCTTTTGATCTCAAGATCAGGGCCTGTGTAAAAGAGATGATCGTTTACCCAGCAGTACCTGGCACTTTGCTGAATAATTTTTCTTTTTTCTCTTTTGGACATACGTGCTGGAAGCTTTCCTGCAACCAAGTAATTAGCAACATCTGCATACCAAGGAGAATGAGATGAAACTGCAAATAAATATTCATCTGGAAAAGAGTCCTCAACATGAAAATTATCGTCACTATTAGTGAAACGAGATAAAAAATCAGTGACAACATTTTCTTTTCCAGGTTTATCTATGATGGTAATATCAAATTCCTGTAATAGTAAGAGCCATCTAGTCACTTAGGAATTAGTAACAGGTTTATTCGTGAGATATTTAATGGCAGAGTGGTCAGTGTGCACAAATGTAGGATATCCAGTAATGTAATGTCGAAATTTGTTAGTGGAGTAAACAATAGCTAGGAATTCCTTCTCAGTGACAGTATAATTAAGTTCAGTAGGGGCTAAGTTTTTACCAATATAATAAATTGCATAAGGTACTTGGCCATCTTGCTGACCTAAGACTACTCCAATAGCAGTATCTGAAGCATCTGAAGAAATGTGGAAGGGTAGGGTCCAATCGAGTCCTCGTAAGATAGGAGCTATGGACAGCTTCTCCTTAAGCGTAACAAACGCTGTCTAGCATGCTTCATTCCAAACAAATTGCACATCCTTCATCAACAGTGAAAACAAAGGGGAGGCAAGTTTGGAAAAATTTTCTATAAATCTTCGGTACTATCTCGCATGCCCTAGGAAACTTTGCACTTCTTTTTGAGTGGCAGGAGTAGGTATATTTTTTATTACCTTGATTTTTGAGGGATCCACCTGAATTCCATTAGCAGAGATGAAGTGCCCCAATACTACTTCTTCACTCATCATCATATGGCACTTTTCAGTGCTTAAAGAGAGCTGGGTCTATTCACAGCGAGTTAAAGTCTTTTTCAAATTTTCCAGTGCTTCTTCAAAATATTTTCCATATGGAGTGAAATCATCCTTACAAATTTCCATACTCTCATTAAATAATTCTGAAAATATGCTGATTACAGCTCTTTGAAATGTTGCTAGTGCATTACATAAACCAAAGGGAAGCACTCTGTAAGAAAATGTTCCCCAGGGACAGGTGAAGGTAGTTTTATCTTGGTCTTTAGGAGAAATTTGAATCTGATTGTACCCGCTAAACCCATCCAGGAAGGAGAAGAACTTATTCCCTGATAAGGTGTCAAGTACTTGATCGATAAAGGCCAAGGGAAAATGGTCTTTTGTGTGGCTTTGTTCAGCTCCCTATAGTTGACATAGACTCTCCATTTACCATTTTTCTTGGGTAAATTTATGAGCAGGGAGACCCACTCACCGTCTGAAATAGGATATATAAATCCTGCTTCCAAGATTTTCTGAATTTCCCCCTTCCTTATGTCCCTAGGATTGGGGTTCATTTGTCGTTGATGCTAGCACACATGCTGGGAGTCACTTTTAATATAAATATGATGGGTGCTCAAGTTAGAGGGAATACCCCTCATGTCTATATACTCCCAGGAAAATTCCCCCTTGTGTTCTTTCAAGAGACTGATCAGGTTCTTATGTTCATCTAAGGAGAGGTTGGGGTTAATATTCAGGGTTCTTCTAGACTCTACCTCAATGGGGATAGTTTTCAAATTTTTCAATACTGGGATTATGTCTGTGTCACTGACTAGTGCTTCTTCTGTGAAATTTTCTTATTCTTCCTTACCTAGAGTAATGTTCAAGATTTGATAAACTTCTTTATTGACTGAGGTGGGTTCACTGATGAAATTATTAATGGCATCATCTTCGATTTCATCTTTAAAACTTAAGGCGTTCCCTATAGTTAATAATGGCTTAACACCCTCTTCTTCCTCTGGCTCTTTCCATAAAGAAGTTTCAACTTCTAGGCTCGGCCAAGCTGGAGGGTAGAGAGTGAGGTTCTTTGTCTTAGTGCCATCTGATATGGTCATACACCCAGATTGACAGCTGATGTAAGCATCAGTTGTAGCTAACCAAGTCCTTCCTAGGATTAGTGGGTGTCCTCCTAGCTGCGACTTAGGTTGTAAAACCAAGAAGTCAGCAGGGTGCTCCCAAGAATCAACTGAGATGACAATATCATCCAAAATTCCCTCAGTTTTAATGGTGGATCTATCTGCCAGTTCTAAAACGGTGGGAGTTGGCCTAAGATTAGTGAGCCCAAGTTTTCTTACAGTTTCAATGTCATGACATTAATCGCTGCTCCTAAATCTACTAGTACATTGGGTATCTGTGTATTCCCAATCTGCATAGTAACAGTGGGATTCCCACTATCGTCATATTTATCCAAAATTGTTTTTCCCATTATCAATGCAGATAATTTCCCTATCACATGAACAGTGGGAGGATATTTGAGTTTCCTTCCTGGTTTCTTTGTGCACAGATCCCGAATAGTTCTAGCATAGATAGGCACATCTTGAAGAGCTTGAAGGAGGGGAATTTTAACATAAAGATTCTTTAACTCTCCTAAGAGGTTAAACTAAGGTTGTCCCCCTACCCTTGGTAGCATTAATCTCTCAAGATATGGTGGTAGCCTAATTAGCTAGGTAGTATGTGTATCGCTATATATATCATTTTGTATTTTAGCCGACCCATTAGTGGGATGCTCAGCATCTTCAATGATGGGGTTCATATTAGACAGATGTTGTGGATTCACCCCTTCCTCATGTACAGGGGATGGAACATCTTCAATTATTACAGGCTCTACTATTTTTCCTCATCGTAAGCGAATATCGTTACAAGGCACAGGAGAAAGAGAGTAGGTAGGCATGCTGACTGTCTCAAATTGATGGACTATTTTATTGTTTGGGTTAGGATTAGGTTGAGCAGGCAGTTAAGGTCGTATCAGTATATTAGGGGCAGCATTGTTCTGCAACTGCAGCTATGACTGTTGATGAGGATATTGAGGATATTGAGGATGGTATGGTTGTCGTTGATGTGGAGGTTGTGGAGGAAACTGGTTCCCTGGATGGAAATTCCTCCATCCAGGAGACCAAGAAGTTGGTTGATGTGGTGGTTGAACCGAGGGATTCCAAAAATTATAATTTTGCATGGAAGCTTGAGAGGGGTTCCATTGAGAATAAGATGAATGGAATTGTGTATTCATGCTATGCATATTATTCCAATTATTCATGTTATTCAAAAATGGAAATGAGTCTAGATTCATACCTTGATTTCATGGCTGCCAGGGCTTCTTTGGTGCAATGAAGTAGACCGGTTCCACCTCTGGAGTTGATGCCTACAGAAAAGCCTTCACTTGGGGAAGTGATGGGCATTCTTTTGTGTCGTGGTTCAACTCACACAGCTGACACACTTCTGCCTTGTTGAGTGGGAACTCCTTCAGAGGGTGGTTCTTTCTACATCAAGGGCAGAACACACCTAGTGTGAGATCCTCTACTCCCTGTTTTTGCTTTGCCCTTAGGAAATACATTTTCGAGGAGATAGAGCTCATCATTTCAGTTTTGAAATTTTCAAGGAGGTTTCCTATCTCTGCACAGGTGGCTCCTCCATTGGATGACTTCTGAGTTCTGTGGAAGACATCACATTCTAGCTTATCCCATTTGTCTCGCCTGTTATTCCTGGAATATCCCCTAGAGTATCTTTTACATAATTCCAAAATCTTCTCGAAAGACTCCTTGGAGATATCCCCCTTTCCTAACAGTTTTAACATATCCAGGTAGTCATCCCTAATCCCGTGAAGCAATATTATCTTGAGCACATCTAACCCCATGTTCTTCTGTTCAGCTCTTTGCACATTGTATAAAATCCTCTCTACAAAATATTCCATACTTTCATCCTCCTTCTGCACCATTTTAAACAATTCTTCTCTCTTGTCCTTGGTGTTGCAATATTCCTACTATTTCTCCAAGAACACTTGTTTCATCATGTCCCAATTAGTAATGGTTCCACCTCCTAGGCTCATGAACCAGCGTAATGCATTGTCCTTCAGAGTGGCAGGGAAGAGCTTCAACTTTTGTGCATCAGTGATGTAGTCATAGCTATGACAGAGGATATCAAACTTGAAAAGAAATTCATCTGGATCATCTACCGCTTTTCCATGAAAGCGAGGCAACACCGATGGCAATATATTTTTCATAGGGGTTGTCCCTTCCAACTATTGAATTGGGAACTGAAGTGTAGCCACCATTCCTTCAGGAAGGGAATGATCTTCAATATGATGGCTTTCTCCCATCGCCTCTTCCTCATCAGATTCATGTCTATTAATCATTCTTTCTTTTATTTTCTCCTCTTTGTTCTTCTTTTCGCTCTTCTCTTCGTTCTTCTCTTTGTTCTTCCACTAATCAACAATTTTCTGATGGAACTGTGTCCACTCCTCTGTAGTTACAACCTTTCCATAAATTTTATAGATTGGACTTCGATCAATAGATCCTGCTATACCAACCTTGTCCTCCTCTGCAGGGGTATTTGAGGATGTTGCGGTTGCTTGTGTGTTCTCCACTATAGATCTATATGCTGGAACCCCAGGATCGGCAGGGATTATTTTTATAGGTGTTTCCTGATAGAAAGCCCTGGTAGAAGAATCAGTTCTGTCAACAAGATCGTTAATGAATGTTCTTCTGCCCAATTGTGTACCTCGACCATGACCATGACCACCTGCACTGTTAGTATTTTGTGGGGTTTTGGGATTTGGAAGATGATCACACTTTACCCTTCTTGTATTCATACAACCCAAATCATTCCAACGAAAAGTTAAAAGATATTGTATAGAAACAATTACAGGATGCAACTAATGATAGTGTTTAATTTTTATCCTTCCCCGACAATGACGCCAAAATGTTGGGCACCCAATATGCAAGTGAATTACAGCTAACATACAGAGTGTGCAATATTTATTGTCAACATAAAAAAGTATTGTATTTCAAGGATAACATGCACAATATATGATTAAACACTTAATTGTTGCAAATGAACAATCCTATTCTCTGTTCAGCTATGCTCATCCCAAGAATCCACTTAATCTGTTTACCTTCTAAAACATACAGTCATAATTACCTTCTGTTGTTCTTGATCTAGAAATTGAAAGCTTCATTAATTCATATCTAAATTACTTTTGCAAAAAATGAAGTACTGCTTATCAATCCATCTAATGATTCACCCAACTATCTTGATTTAATTACTCTATAAATTCAAAAGACAGAAATTGGAATTAGATCATTCTAGAAATTCAAGGTACATAAATTGAGTGCAACTAATCTAGGAATTCAAGGTACAAGAATAAAGTTCTGTGATTATAAAAACAAAGGAACAACTTGCAAGGATCCATGGAAACAATAATTAAGGGATCTGGGGATGGATAGAGCTGTTTCAGTTACCACACAATTGCATAAGAAATATTTCAACACAGTCGATTGTTTTACCATGCCACTACATCTTTCCAAGAGATGCAATGAATAACACACTGTCAATCCACAACTGTCACAGCTTCCTATGGAGAAATGAAATTAAACATAACATCACACGACAGAATAAATAAAATGCCTAATCTAACTCAGCAATCCCTGTGGGAAGGCGGGCCCATCCTTCACATAGAGATGCTAGATGAACACACGTTAAAAACCCTTAAATTTGAAGTAACTCTTTGTATTAAAAAGGCAAATCAACTACACAACTCTCAGGCACAGCTAATACAATGAATTGGCTACGGGTTGAACCCCTGGCTCAAAACAGTTCTCCATATTTATACAATGTAAATCATAACATCCTATCCCTACTATTGAGCAGCCATGAAGATCTCTGATCTTCAGGTGCCCTAAATTACAACAGTTGTTACAAACGTGGCAGGATGAAAGATAAGAAATATAGGGAAACTGTTAATTGACCTAGGAGTAATGATATCTTCATATCACAGCTATACACGATCAGCAACGCACTATTGACCTCCAAATCTGACGCATTCTGTTGCAGCTATCTTTGTACAGCTTTGCCTGGGATAATACACTAGGACCGCATTCCTTGGGCAAAGGTAGGATGGATGGCGATCAGCTTGGGCAATGAATTCCCATCCTTTTTGTAGCATGTTCAGCCGGATCTTCCTGCAATATATATAACTCAAAATACCTTTATAAACCATCATATGTTAGCATATTGAGAGATATAAAGCTTTAATTACCACAATCATAAGTATTAATATAATATGACAATAACCATTCATACCTTGGTGGATTGAAGAGTAGAGTGAGGGTAAAAAATTTATTTGGAATGCTCAATGGGGTAGGATAGGGAAAAAAGGAGTGAATAAGGATGGTCAAAAAGGGCCATTTATGGGCCCAACAGTAACCCCTTGACCATTGATTGTTTGTGTAGGAGATTGAGACTCTTTATAGGAAGATGATCGAATCTATAGTTCCATAACCAGGATTCATCTAGAATGGAAACTGTATGGGCTAAAGACCGTGGAAGGTTGGTATTCCTGAGAGAAAAGGAAATATTTTATTCTTGGTCTTTTTAACTTTGGCTATGAGTCTCTTACTAGGGGGTTTATCATAAATAGTACATTATGTATCATAAAACTGAATATCATAATGGTTCCGAAGTAATTGAACTATACTAATCAGCTTGACATTCAAATTTGGTACATAGAAAACCTCATAAGTAAACTTCTTTTCATTTTACTTTGTAAGTACAAGAATAATTACTTTTCCTTTTGTTGGAACCAGAAATTCATATCCTAGCTTGATATTCATGACAACAGAGGAATCCAAACTAGAGAATTTAGTGACTTGTTACCTGTCATGTGATTGCTACAACCGCTATCTAGTAGCCATAGATTTGAGTTGCATTGATATCCAGTTCATTGATAAGATAGGAACATAATATTTGATGAGCCTTCTTCTTCTTTAGAGACATTGGATCTGCCATTGTTCTAGTTTGCTTGCTTATTTATTCATTCTAGTTCATAGTGGCCATACTTCTTGCATTAGTTACACTACATAATGGACTTATTGTCCATCTCTTGGCTCTTCCCCTCTAACCTTGAGAGTTGTGAGAGTGCTCTAAGTTATCTGAATGTTCATGACTGCTTCTATCCTCTATATGAGGATACCCTCAACCATTTCTTCCTCTACCTTGTCCTCCTCTTCCTCGACCTCTTCTGAGGGAAGCTTGGGTGTTGAAAGCATTGGTCGACGACTCTTATTATTGATTAATTCAAGCTTCATGAGATAGAAGGGATCCAATCAACTCTTCTAGGGTGAACTAAAACATATATTTTTCTTCTTATATGGAAGTCACTAACATAGCAAATTTCTTGGTGAGACACCTAGGAATCTTCTTAACAACTATCTTATATTCCAGAGGTTCACCATAGGTTTGAAATTAGGTGACAATGGCCAAAACCCTAGTCATAAAACAATTTACATTTTTTTATTCCTTCATTCTTGAACTTTCAAGCTGAAGTCGTAGGGTTTTCAATCTTACCATTTTTACTCGGTCTCTTCCTTTGTAGGCGGATGCGAGCAAATTCCAAGCTTGATGTGCACTTGTAGCTCGTGAGATCCACATGAAAATGGACTCCTTCATGCAACTTTGGATCATCCATTTGGCTTTGAGATATTGGTCTCGATGAGCTTCGAAGGCATTCTTTTGGGCATTATTCATTGCACCCACATTTGTAATTACTCAACCAACCAACTAACTAATCACTAAGATTATATTCTTTGTAATTAAGAGCATATTCTTCAAATTAAGTAGTACAATGCAACATTGATTTCAATCGTAAATTTTAGTGCGTTAAATTTTCTTTGTCAATGTGAGAAGGCAACTAGAAATAATTTAACCATAAATCTGAATTAAATTCTAATTTCGCATGTGGCAAGAAGAGAAGTATAGTCGCAGTCCATTTCACACACTTCAATTCTTTCCGAGTTACCGAAACACTTATTCTGACTTATTATTATCACAGCCTTGACCAGTGTACTTTCCAACAAAATCAACCCTAAAAGCTTATTTTATATGAAAAAAATGTTTATAGTCATGTTTTCAAGCATTTCGATTTTTTTCGTCTGTTAGGATTCAAAGTGGTGCTAAATAAAAATTTACAAGTTTCTGACTAGCCAGCCTACGATAATAGTTGTGGAAAACCGTATAGAATAGAACAAGTTGGCTTTAATTTTACTCTTTTAATTTAGTATAATGCGCTCGAAGGGCATGCTTTTTTAACTTTCATTTGTATTGTAATAAATGAGTATCAGCGTAAAGCAATGAATGAATGAATATATATATTATTCTCAGAAACAAAATATATATATATATGGGAGTAAACTACTTAACCGATATATATGAGTATCAGCGTAAAGCAATGAATGAATGAATATATATATTATTCTCAGAAACAAAATATATATATATATGGGAGTAAACTACTTAACCGATATATATGAGTATCAGCGTAAAGCAATGAATGAATGAATATATATATTATTCTCAGAAACAAAATATATATATATATGGGAGTAAACTACTTAACCGATATATATGAGTATCAGCGTAAAGCAATGAATGAATGAATATATATATTATTCTCAGAAACAAAATATATATATATATGGGAGTAAACTACTTAACCGATCATTTGCACCGATTGGACGGTCGGCAACTTTGGATGTGACCGCTCACGTGAGCCAACTTTGGATGTGACCGCTCACGTGAGTCAAGTTGTCCTATCGATGCAAATGGTCATGCAAATAGGTCAATCTTATATATATGTACTCCCAACCTTGACACCACATGGTTATTTCACCTTCCAATTAATAAACCCTTTAGTCCATCCCTCCATTGAAAATAAAAAACACCTACCCTAAGCAAACACCCGTCGCCTCTTATGTATGCCTTAATTTGCTTACCAATTAATACACCTTTGTGTGTTCTTACACTATCCACAATGGCCTTTCCAGGGAAATCATTATTGTCAAGGATCTGCATCATTACTACCCGATCAAAATCCTTGCTTCGAAAAACTTTATACATCAGTACTACCCAGCCAAAACCCTTGCTTCAAACATTTTTATAGGTAGAAACTTACATTAAAATATAATAATAATGGTCCACTAAAAAATTATATTAATAGAAAATTAATATAATATAATTAAATGATCTAATTAATATAAAAATTAAAATTTATATTTTTGTTTTAACGAAAATCATATTATATATACTAATATATAATTTTTATTTATGGACAATGGGTATAAATTTGAGAATTTAACTTTATTTTAGTAATGGGTTTTAACCTTTATCCTCTTAGAATAATTAAAACCCATTCCTTAAGATATAAAAAATTAACCATTTTGGTTAAATTCTTAGGTCCTACACTACCTAGTTGCCATTCACTTGCTTCTTTATGGTCAAACTTTCCAAAACTCTCTAGAGGGGAGCTTTAGTAACATTATGGATAATATTTTGACAACCCATCAAACTGCCTAGTTTAGTAAGTGCGCATTCCTTCCTTATCCAAAAACAGACTGCTTTTCAACAACTTTTAAGGCAACAAGTAAAGTCAGTCTTAAGGCAAATGCCTTGTTTTTTGTACAAGTCACCCTCCTTCTTTTCTCTTCCAAAAGCATCAGTTTATCCACTTTCCTTCACATATCATCCGATACACTTTGTTCAGCCTATTCATGACCTTCTTGACAAATTAAGAAAGTGTTTTATGCACCTATGGGGGCATTTTGACTTTTTAGGAAGCCTTCTTTTGTGCTGATTCGAATAGAATCCTTATGCATTTGAATCTCTGATGTAATTATATTTTTGGATAGCCTATTTTTTCACAAGGTTGGATGAGATAAACTTATTCAATAGAAGTTTGTATTATTCTCCATTTTGAGTGAATCTATGCATGTTTTACAAGTAATTTTGTGAGTTCAATTGATATAAGATTGGGCTTAATTTCCACATGGTATCATATCTCTGGTAGCTCGATTGTTCTCCTCCTCTTTTTCTTTTATGGGTTTGGCATCACTCACTAGGAGCACATTCTATAAGTTCAAGGGCGCATTTGCTAAAGAATGGATCAATCTCACCATGTCATCTTGACTCCATTCAAATAATTTGAATGGAAGTCACAAATGGAGATTCTTATGAGTAAAGGCCTCTACAGAGTGACCATGGAAACTAAGGATGATCCTAATGCAACAGCAAAGAAGATTAAGTTGCACAATAGGAGATATGAGGCGTATGGTCTCTTATGTCTCAGCATTTCCAGAGACCTTATTTTCCATCTTGATTGATTGACATCACCAAATGAAATATGGGAGAAGCTTCAAACTTTATTTGGAAAGACATACGAAATGAGGGGACATCAACTAGAGAACGAGCTGATTTCATTGAGTCCAAATAGCTTCGAATCCTTACAAGTCTACTTCTCCAAGTTCAAAGCACTAGTTTTGCAGTTGAAACAATGTGGTATTGAAAAGAAGTATGAACAACTAGTCTTTGCCATACTTTAGAATCTTGGCCCTGACTATTCAGTCTTTGTATCTACCTTTCATGCTACTAAGTTGACAACTTGAAACTGGAAGATTCCTTCACTCACGCAAGGGTGTGTGCAAGAAGTTGAGGGTCTCTTTTGGCGCGTTAGATGCAATACAAAACTAAAAAAACAGGCATCCATCAACTTGCATGGATATTTTGAGACACTTACACAATGAATCTTGTGATCAGTAAAAAACAAGAAATGTAGGAAATTGAATGACCTTTCCAAATATATATTTTTTTCTATTGAAAATGATGTTAACTATCTAAAGTTAGATAAATTTTAACGGGCACTTTTTATTTTTTGGACAAATTATAAGGTATATGTTTTTGTGGGTGCAGCGTTTGAGTGTCTAAATGATGGAATAAACTTACGAAAACCGATATACATATAGAGAACATATAGGACTAGTGCACGACTATTTTTCCAATAATAAAAATAATATTTTTAATTTTTTTTTAATTATGTAAGAGATCAAACCTCAAAAACGGTACGTCAATTGTGGGTGCAGCATTTGAATGTCTTAATGCAATTATTTGGAAATAGGTTTTTTATTGCATGTAGAGGTTGGTGTTCTTTAGTGCACCATACAAATTTTTTTTAAATGGTTGAAAAACGAAAGATATATGGACGAAACACTACCAGTGTGTTTTTTTAGTTGAGGAGTGCTGACAGAAGATAAATAAGAAAAAAATAGAAAAAATTATGTATTCTTGTCAAAATTTACATATTTAGAATCTGCAAAAAAAACCATATATGTTTCTAAAATCTCAAAAAAAATGGAGGTGTGCAGCATAATCAGACGAACCGCTAAACACGAGCATATTGAAAATTTGGATATAATGCTAAGTTTTCCATGGTTTATCATACTCCAAGGCACAGGCATGTTGAATCCGAAGCAAAGTACAAAGCAGACACATAGGCATAGGAATTCCATGAAAGCATGGGTGGAGGCTCGGCCTTATCCTTTGGAGGGAATAAATTTTTGAATTTAAAAAATACGCGAGCGCGATTTAGTTAAATAAAAATGCGTGCGCATTGTAAATAAACAAAACGCGTGCGCGGTATATACATACAAATCACGTACGCATTTTGTAAAAACAAAAATAGCGCTCATCTTCATCATCATGCTCATCTTCATCATCATGCTCATCATCATCATCATCATCATCATCTTCATCTTCATCATCATGATCATCATGTTCATCTTCATCATCATGATCATCATGTTCATCATCATCATCACCATCACCATCGTCATCATCATTATCCTCATCACCATCATCATCATCACCATCACCATCACCATCGTCATCGTCGGCGTCGTCATCATCATCATCATCATCACCATCAACATCATGAACATCATCATCACCATCAACATCATGAACATCATCATCACCATCGTCGTCATCATCATCATCAACATCATCCTCATCATCATCATCATCCTCATCCTCTTCCTCGTCATCATCATCATCATCATCATCATCATCATCATCTTCATCATCATCATCATCCTCAACATCAGCATCATAAACATCGTCGTTATCATCATCATCATCATCATCATCATCATCATCATCATCATCATCACCATGATCATTGATCATCGATCATCATCATCAACATTGCCATGTTCATCATCATCATCTTCATCATGTTCATCATCATCATCATCATCATCATCATCTTCATCTTCATCATCATCACCATCGCCATCATCATCACCTTCATCATCATCATCATCATCATGACCATGATCATCATCATCGCCATCAACATCATGAACATCATCATCAGAATCGTCGTCGTCATCATCAACATCATCATCACCGTCATCATCAGCATCATCATCATCATCATCATCATCATCATCACCTTCCTCCTCCTCCTCTTCCTCATCATCATCATCAACATGATCATCATCATCACCATCTCCATCATCATCATCATCTTCTTCTTCATCTTCATCATCATCATCACCATCATCATCATCATCATCATCATCACCATTCCCATCATCATCTTCATCATCATCATCATCATCATCATCATCAACATGATCATCATCATCACCATCATCATCATCATCATCATCATCACCATTCCCATCATCATCTTCATCATCATCATCATCATCATCATCATCAACATGATCATCCTTATCCTCATCCTCATCATCATCCTCATCATCATCACCATCAACATCATCACCATCATCATCATCATCATCATCATCATCACCTTCAACA
>LPNX010893025.1:20355-85355 GCA_001517045.1 Pseudotsuga menziesii | reverse complement strand
AAGCTTCAATGTCATTCCATGGTGATGGTGGATATAACTTTCATTTGCTTATTATTCAAGAGTAGCAAAGATAAATTTTCCCATTCATTATTGTTTTGATGGGAAATATGAACAATTGAGAAGGAAGATTGAAACACCTTGACGGATCAATAGTTATAAAGCAAGTTAAAGGTTTGGAAGCTTGTAATTGAGGAGCAACAAAAACAAACTATATTGACATTGATCATTGTGGTGATGGGGAATGTACGTAACCGAGGAAGAAAATCAGTAAGGAAGAAGAGACCTCAAGAAGTCATCGAAGAAGAGAAAGAAAAGGAAAGAATAGAAATGATGAATCAGAGGATTTCTTTGGAAACTAATCCAAATCCAATTATAGAGGATACGTCGGTTCATCCTATTAATCCAGCACAAGAAAAAAGGAAGCATTCACTAGAGGGACCTTCAATTTCCACAATAGTTGTTGAACAAGCACCCCATGGAAGTATTCAAGAAGCAAAACGTAGGTGCTCATTAGGGGATGTTTCAAATCCCACATCAAGTCAAAGTGATAAGTTACCATCTCAAGACGAAGCTCATGAAGAGGCAGTGTACATGGAGCCTACTGTTGACGAGGCATTGGACATGGAGCCTACTGTTGAAGAAGAAAATATTAACTGGACCATCGATGAGGATGTTGGACTTCCACCATCCAATTACCAGGAAGACAGTGAAGGACAACAAGTTGCTACTGAAATGCCAGAGCATATTGTTGATGCAGAAAACTTGCTTGTTTTTGTCCGCCTTGCTGTGATGGTGACTGGGATGTGTGTGAATCATTGGATTGGGTTGATGGATGGGATCGCATATCACTTCCAATTGATCAGCGTGTGATTGTTGAGTTAACTTCGTTGGAAGAAGACCAATCATCTATTTCTATAGATTTTGATCATGTATCAGACCTTGGACAACCTGGTATGATGCATTTCCTTAACATTTTTTTGTAAAATTTACGTAGTTTTGAAACTCACCTTAATGGCCTTGTATCACACGAAAAATATTTGATCATATACCTACAATCATACTATGCAGGACACATATACGTAGTGGTTGCCTCAAAAGATAGTGAATGGGGTGGTGATTACTGGTTGGCACATTGTATAGAGGGAAAGCAAACCCTCATTATGTCCATGACTGATGATGAAAACAACCACTTCCCCATTGGGTCTATGGTTGTTAAAGGTGAATATCTTACACATGACAACAATGCAAGAAAGAAAGGTGGATATGTTTACAGGGATTACAAACCAGGGGCAAGGGTGTATCACTTTACCAACTTAATCATTGGTACAAACCTCCAGGTACGAACAATGCCTAGTCGAAATTCATCGAAGGTACGCTACTTCTTACCAGATACAGAGCACGAGAGACTAACGGAGACCATCATTATAAGAGATGATCCGGAGGGCTTGGTTGTATGATAATAGGTGGGATCTAGCATGATGAGGTATGTATCATTATTGTAATTTTCCCATGTATGTTTCTTATGAATATGTCAATTTTGTGTTCTTGTACGCTACTTCTTACCAGATACATAGCACGAGAGACTAATGGAAACCATCATTATAAGAGATGATCTAGAGGCATTGGTTGTATGATATTAGGTGGGATATAGCATGATGAGGTATGTACATCATAATTTTAATTTTCCCATGTATGCTTCTTATGAATATGACAATTTTGTGTTCTTGTACACTACTTCTTACCAGATACATAGCACAAGAGACTAATGGAGACCATCATTATAAGAGATGATCTAGAGGCCTTGGTTGTATGAAATTAGGTGGGATCTAGCACAATGAGGTATGTACCATAATTTTAGTTTTCCCAAATTAGGTATGGATCTAGCACAAAGTGGGAAATTCTCTTGTATGTCAAGTTAATGAACATGCCAAATTTTACGTATGATCAATAAACCATATATATCAATATTGTCAATTTTTTCAGCCGATATATACAACTAGGATGATGGAAACAAGATGCCGAAACGATAACCCTACCTAGGAAACCCTAATCTTATCTTAATGTCACGACTCAATTCAGAATCACTCTAATGTCGAACTCAACTTTTTCAAATCCGGTGGACTTATGCTTCAAATCATGTTGATTCACGAAGTTGACTTTAGTGTGCATGTACTGAGATCATTGCAACCGTTAAATATAATAGTTTTTTCATATGTAATTTCTGTGCTTAGGCAATCATACTTATAGATGAAGCATTATATATATTTCATTTGAAAATGCATTGTGCATAGTACTTAGTTTAATTATGGTCATTATTCATGTTTGTATATTGAAAATATTAATGTGTTTCAATCAAGTAAACACTTTTACACCATACATTTGAAATCCCACTTGACATTTGTGTTTGCAAGTATATGATACCTAGTACGTTGTTATGATGCAAGTGCAAAGGAACATCAAAATGTGATATACCTTGGGTATTTATTAGTTGGTTTCAATGCAATACGTTGTATTATGGTTTAAATTTGGTGATTTACATCCCATATTGCCTCCTAACAAAGCTTTTTCCTATAGACACATGATTATGATTGGAATGTTTTCTGGATTATCAAGAATGGGAGTGAATGTCATGCAATATTGAATTATAATGATGGAAACATAATTGGGATTTAATGGACACATTTAATATTACATGAACCTAATTTATTTGATGTGATCCGTTGATTTGGATCATTTTGGTTTTCTAAAAAGGCTAGAGTTCAATGTAAGCAATTTCTTATTGTAATTAAATACTAAATTATAATATGTAATAATCAGTTCTATGCACTTTTCAAGCGTTCCCACATAACAAATGCCTAAACACGCTTGCATGACCCACCGGAAGCCCTTTTTTATGCACGGTTTCCATTCTATGCCCCGGCTAGGGATTCGACAGGTGTCCCTGAAAGCCTGTAGGAGGTGGGATTCAACGTGCCACAGAATCATGACCGTTGCTTGGATTGACGGATCGTCGACTCCGTTGGATTCAATACATCAGGATAGTGCTAGGGTGGCCCTCTAATCTTGTTCCATGGAGAAGAGACCATTATTTTGGTCAATTTTTGAAACTAGAGTTTTGCTAAGTATGTGAACGTGAAATTTTTGCACATGGGGGTCAAATTCGCATATTGCTCGACCGTGAAGGTGTGGCTAGCATTCCCACATAACACATGCCTAAACACGCTTGCATGATCCACCGGAAGCCCTTTTTGATACATGGTTTCCATTCTATGCCCTGGGTAGGGATTCAATAGGTGTCCCTGAAAGCCTGTAGGAGGTGGCATTCAACGTGCCACAGAATCATGACCGTTTCTTGGATCAACAGACCGTCAGCTCCATTGGATTCAGGACATCGGGATAGTGCTAGGGTGGCCCTCTAATCTTGTTCCATGGAGAAGAGACCATTATTTTGGTCAATTTTGGAAAATAGGGTTTTGCTCAGTATGTGAACGTGGAATTTTTGCACATGGGGGTCAAATTCGCATATTGCTCGACCATGAAGGTGTGGCTAGTGTTCCCACATAACACATGCCTAAACACGCTTGTACGACCCACCGAAAGCCCTTTTTGATACACAGTTTCCATTCTATGCCCCGGGTAGGGATTTGATAGGTGTCCCTGAAAGCCTGTAGGAGGTGGGATTCAACGTGTCACAGAATCATGACCGTTGCTTGGATCGACGGACCGTTGGCTCCATTGGATTCAAGACATTGGGATAGTGCTAGGGTGGCCCTCTGATCTTGTTCCATGGAGAAGAGACCATTATTTGGTCAATTTTTGAAACTAGGGTTTTGCTCAGTATGTGAACGTGAAATTTTTGCACATGGGGGTCAAATTCGCATATTGCTCGACCATGAAGGTGGGGCTAGCATTCCCACATAACACATGCCTAAACACGCTTGCAAGACCCACTAGAAGCCCTTTTTGATACGCGGTTTCCATTCTATGCCTCGGGTAGGGATTCAACAGGTGTCCCTGAAAGCCTGTAGGAGGTGGGATTCAACGTGCCACAGAATTATGACTGTTGCTTGGATTGATGGACCGTCAGCTCCGTTGGATTCAGAACATCGGGATAGTGCTAGGGTGGCCCTCTAATCTTGTTCCATGGAGAAGAGACCATTATTTTAGTCAATTTTGGAAACTAGGGTTTTGCTCAATATGTGAACGTGAAATTTTTGCACATGGGGGTCAAATTCGCATACTGCTTGATCGTGAAGGTGTGGCTAGAGTTCCCACATAAAAAATGCCTAAACACGCTTGTACGACCCACCAGAAGCCCTTTTTGATACACGGTTTCCATTCTATGCCCTGGGTAGGGATTCAACAGGTGTCCCTGAAAGCCTATAGGAGGTGGGATTCAACGTGCCACCGAATCATGACTGTTGCTCAGATCGACGAACCGTTAGCTCTGTTGGATTCAGGACATCGGGATAGTGCTAGGGTGGCCCTCTAATCTGGTTCCATGGAGAAGAGAGCATTAGTTTGGTCAATTTTGGAAACTAGGGTTTTGCTCAGTATGTGAACGTGAAATTTTTGCACATGGGGGTCAAATTCGCATATTGCTCGATCATGAAGGTGTGGCTAGCGTTCCCACATAACACATGCCTAAACATGCTTGTACGAACCACCAGAAGCCCTTTTTGATACACGGTTTCCATTCTATGCCCCGGGTAGGGATTCAATAGGTGTCCCTGAAAGCTTGTAGGAGGTGGGATTCAACGTGCCACAGAATCATGACCGTTGCTCGGATCGACGAACCGTAAGCTCCATTGAATTCAGGACATCGAGATAGTGCTAGGGTGGCCCTCTAATCTAGTTCCATGGAGAAGAGACCATTATTTTGGTCAATTTTGGAAACTAGGGTTTTGCTCAGTATGTGAACGTGAAATTTTTGCACATGGGGGTCAAATTCGCATATTGCTCAACCGTGAAGGTGTGGCTAGCGTTCCCACATAACACATACCTAAACATGCTTGTAAGATCAACCGGAAGCCCTTTTTGATAGACAGTTTCCATTCTATGCCCCGGGTAGGGATTCAACAAGTGTCCCTGAAAGCCTGTAGGAGGTGGGATTCAATGTGCCACAGAATCATGACCATTGCTCGAATCGATGAACCATTAGCTCCGTTGGATTCAGGACATCGGGATAGTTCTAGGGTGCGCTCTAATCTGGTTCCATGGAGAAGAGACCATTATTTTGGTCAATTTTGGAAACTAGGGTTTTGCTCAGTATGTGAACGTGAAATTTTTGCACATGGGGGACAAATTCGCATATTACTCGACCATGAAGGTGTGGCTAGCGTTCCCACATAGTACATGCCTAAACAAGCTTGCACAAAGCACCGAAAGTCCTTTTTGATGCACAATTTCCATTATATGCCCGAGGTAGGGATTCAACAGGTGTCCTTGAAATTCTAGAAGAGGTGGGATTCAACGTGCCATAGAATCATGACCGTTGTTCGGATCGACAAACCGTCAGCTCTGTTGGATTTCAGACATCAAGATAGTGCTAGGGTGGCCCTCTAATTTTCTTCCATGGAGAAGAGACCATTATTTTGGTCAATTTTGGAAACTAGGGTTTTGCTCAGTAAGTGAATGTCCAATTTCTGCACATATGGGTCAGCTTTGCAAATTCCTTAACTGTGAATGTGTGGCTAGCGTTCCCACATGGAACCTGCCTAAACACGCTTGCACGACCCATTGAAGGCCCTTTTTGATGCACGGTTTCCACTCTATGCCCCGGTTAAGGATTCAATGGGTGTCCCTCAAAGCCTGTGGGAGGTGGGATTCAACGTTCCATAGATTGATGACTGTTGCTCGGATCGATAAACCATCAGCTCCGTTGGATTCAGTACATTGCGATAGTGCTAGAGTGGCCCTCTACTCTAGGTCCATGGACAAGGGAACAATTTTTTTGTCAATTTTGGAAACTAGGGTTTTGCTCAGTAAGTGAATGTGAAATTTTTGCACATAAAGGTCAGCTTGAAGGCAATTGTAGATCTTCCCCTCATATAAGAGATGTAAGCATTTGTACGATGAAATTCAGGAGGAGACAATGCCATTAATTCATTAACCATGTAATGGAACATGTTTATGTTTAGAAACAAGTGGCCATTCTATTACACCATTATTACAAAATATATATATCTTCACGCTTTGAATGCTTCGAAAATTCCAAGTACATTAATCACACATAACTTTCATCTCTTTCAAAGTTGTTACTCGAGACCATTCATCAAAGGCCATTTACATTAACAAAATGATAAAATAATGTGCAGGATATAGTCATAATCGTTATTTTTAATCAACCTTATAATGCTCGGATACTTTTAGGTTTGATGTGTATCCCATGTACTCGTTAGATGAAAGACATCATGCCAAAAAATAATTTTATTTATGTAGACAACACTGGTACATCATTTAAGTGTGTCAACTTCGTGCATCCTTTAAACGTTTGTTAGGTTGTTATGTGGGTAAGGTGCTTTTGTATTCCACCAAGTTGGATCAGTTGCTTAGTTGTGTTGGGTGCTTAAATGTGTATTAGACTTATGTTCCATCTTTTGGAATACAATTTGACATTGTGAATATAACATTGTATATGCAATTGGATCGTGGTAAAAAACAATTAAAATGTACATTTTTGTCATTACGTAATTTATTGTAATTGTGCATTGTTCTCAAATTTATAATTGATATCTCCATACAATCGTAAAATCTATAAAAAATTGGGAACATTACACATAGAAACATTCTTCGCCACACATGTATAATCACACTTAAAAGACTGAACCATGAATATCTCAAGAGCCTTGATATGAAATATTTTTTATACCATGAAAGTTATAATACAAAAATATAAGGCCTAGATCTATGGCCTGTCGATGTACATGTATCAAAAACATATTTGATGTACATGTGCAAACAAAAGTACATCTTTCCTGGACCGCGCCCCTATACTCTAACTCCGGACTGTACATAAAAATACATATTTGTCCTGGACTAACACATCAAAATTCTAACTTTCTCTTGTTCTTCCCAGACCCTGATGCTCTTTGGCTCCGTCTACGACCACTGTGCATCTCTGGCGACTGCAAATCAATGACAATATTTCTTGATTTGGTAACTGAGCTAGTACTGTCCATCAATAACAAAGTTTGAAAATTTAAAATATGACTCAATTGTAAATAAAACAAAGATTCACTGCATCCGTCGGGGGTATAGGTGCTTGTGGTGTCGAGGGTGTAGGTGCCTCTACTATACTCGACCTTGTAGCGAGCCTCATTGCCATGCTTCTCTGCGAAAAAAAAAATGTCAATTATCTCAATAATTATGAACATGTACATGAATGAGAAAATATTAATCAATTATGTAAAAAATGAACATTTCACTGAAAAAACTATTTCTAGGGGATGAGGCTGGTGCTCTTCAGTAGTAAGAGGAGCCGTAGGTTGAACATCAACCTCAATTGCATGCAGTAATGGACCAGCGCATGGCTACATTCACCAAATGATTAAATAGTTAGACATCGTGCATGTCTAGAAACAATACAAATGAAATGTACAATTACAAATATTCAAGTAGATGTACCTCACTGTGACTTATCCCTATTGTAGATGCGGCATTGACAGCGGCATCAACAATCCCACTAAGGTCTGGCATGGATGTCTCTACATCCTGATGCTGTAAACATGTGAAAATAACATTAATAAAAACCACTTGTGAAGTGAATACATATCTAACCAACAACTTCCATTGGAAGTGTGTACATTACCTTGGGATGAGTAGGTTTATCCTCATGCACAGCCGCTCTATTCATGAAGTGTTACCATAGTTAGACATGGATTTGAATGGATGGAATAATATGTACTGAAAAAATAACATGTTGTAATATACTTACCCCTTCCTGGGACATATCTCCACCACGGGAGTGACTGCTTCCATCAATTTCGTGCTCCTCTTCAGATGCCTCTAGCATCTGCAAGTTTAAAAATTATATTTACATTAGCGATCTCTATAAAGGAGTGTACAGTAAGAAATTTAAATAATTCGAACAAGATTCAATCATAACCCATGTACTTACATTCTTTAAGTAGTCGTAAATTCCACCTTGGACTATGTTGTTGATATCTTCATCTTCAGCATCATGTTCCAAGTGGGGTTGCTGCAACTTCAAAAATTGTAAATATTAGACATTTTAATAAATTAATCAAGACTAACACATGCATTAACAAAAATATACATGTAATAACAAAATGACAAGTGTTTAAATATTACCTCAACTGTGGTTCTCTGGGTCTCGGGTACAACCACACCGGGTGTAGTGCCACCCCCCTGAGAGGCATCAAACTCCTGCAAGAGTAAATATTGCATATATATTACGAATCTTTTAATATGTTAGATATAGTATGGAACAATTAAAAATTGATTTCAATAACAGAGTTTTAAAACAAATTCCTTACGTGACCACCAGTCATCGTACTGGTACCATGTCTTGGTCCAGGACCATAACAGGGTCCCCCACATGATGTGTAGACATGCGACTCGCTCTGAGGCACATGGGACATCAGTTTATCCCCACCAATAGATGTACCTCCACCACCAGAAGCTGGTGGTTGTACACCAGCAGAGGAAGAGGGCGCTCTCTGGTCAATAGTGGCTGTGTGTCAAGAGACCATATCAGCTAGAGTAAAAAATGCATCCTGTGTCTGGGAAACCATGTCATGTGTAGGAGGGATGTCTGCCCTCGGTAGTTGGGCATGGGGTGCAGGTATCTGTGGATTGATATCTCTATGCCTAGCATGGGGTCGATGTTGGGGAATTCCCCTACCAACTCCCTGGAAGCCCAACATGTCAAAAAAGTTGACATGTTTCCCCATCACAAACTCTGCATACAATTTTCGGAGGAAGTACATCGATACTTCCCTATTGTTGTGAGGGGGGATGTCAAAAACCATGTACCACCTATCCATCCAGTTGTCTCTGATGGGTGGAAAAGTGAACCACTCAATAGAAATATGTGGCCTACTAATCTCCAGGATGTTATCCGTCCCAGGTAGTCTAAACAATGAATAGATGGCTTGTTTTGTTATTTTCAGCTTTTTTACCTCATTGTAACTCAAGCCATCAGCATATTGTTGCCTTTTTCTCTCCCTGCAAGATGCAATGCTATACAACACATCATTCGATCTTGCGATCGTATCAACAATAGATAACAATGAATCTGACAGGGAGCGACGGAGCTCATCTCCACCCCTCCAAGCTGAACCAATCTCTCTCAAATGGCCAATGAACCTCAGTATCTCCGCATTGTTATGATCCATAGTAGCCACTGCAATCATAAATACAAATAAAATATCATTAGAAATATAAACACATGATATAATGACATATCTAAGAACTGAAAACTGTATAACCATTGACATATAAACTAAATCTATCATGTAAATTTAAAGATTGATATTGAATTTTACAGTAAATAATAGGCGGCATAATGTGTTGTTGATGAATAAAATACCAGTACAACCAACGATTTTGTTAGATATGTAATTATTTGTTGTAGTGTGATGTTTTTTGGACTCCAAAGGCTATATAGCATAACTTTATGGATTCTATGGTTGCAAGGGTTCCACTGGATTAAATATCATGTATGATCTAGTATGTGATTGGCATGTTTAATCAAATACATCAACCTACCTATGTATCTTCACGTTCATAGAGTCGATTATTGAACTTTGTTGTCTTGACCTTAACCAAAAAGTACCCTTCGTTCAAGATGAAATATTTGTTAAAAGCATGGGAAGCTGAACTATACCTTATTTTGACACTTGGACTGAGAAGTTTCATCAAAACTATAAGGTGTTTATTGATGTTCTTGGAAGTGCAACTTCGAGAAGTTTCATCGAAATTATAAGGTGTTTATTTATGGATTTTGGTATGGATTCACAAGGATCCTTGTGAGGATCCTTATTTCATGTTTTAATTATTGTTAATGACGGGAATTGTAATATGGATGAGACTAGTAGTTAGTCTCTATTCTAGTTATGGATCACATTGTTAGAGTGTTAGTCTATTCATAAGCTATTTATTGTTAATGAGAGGGGCTATTGTTGAATAAAGTTGGTAATCAATTTCTAAGCCATTTACTAATAATGAAGATTATTATCATTTTGATGAGGGTGATATTCAATGGTTATGGTAGCTATTGTTAATGAGGGTGACTATATTTCTATGAGAAAGGAAGGGTAATTCCTTTAGATGAGGCCACTTGTCAATTCCTACATCAATAATTGTTATCATAGATACAATGGGATGGTTTGGATCATATCACAACCAACTATATAAAATACACAACTTAAAGACTCAACATTAGAGTGTACAAAATGTCAAAACAAAAAAACATGACAAAGAAAAAATCCCAATATATTCATTTGTTTTTTGAGTTAATTGGGGTTTTGGTTTCCATTGGGCATGGGAATCTTGTTAAATAATCAAAATTATTTCATTTTTATCATTAAATTGAGGAATTGGTTTCAATTGGCCAATTACATTGGGGTTCTTGTTTCCATTGGCCAATTACATCGGGTTTTTGTTTCAATTGGGCAATTCCATTGGGTTTTTGTTTCAATTGGCCATAATTTAACTTAATATGGTTTAATTTTTCAATCTAAGGCAAATAAATTGATGAAGAAAATGAAAAAAACATGAAAAAATTTGAAGAAAATACCTCACAAAGGGAAGGTTAATCCAAAGGTGGAGATGGAGGGCTCAAGCACACCCAAAATCGTGTATGCACAGTCGAGGTTTCGTCTTCGTTCGTCCAATAGCCGCGCCGAAAATGAGAAAAAGACGGCCTAGGCTGGTTTAAAATAAAAAATAGGTTTTAACAATCGCGTCTCTGTCTTAGCAAAGGAAATCGCGCACGCGATTAGCTTGACTAAAACGGAGGCGCAATTTTGTTTACTAGCCTAATTGGCATGACTATTGCCAGCCTTGGGACTAGGCTTGGCAGGTTCAGTGTTGCTTGGTTTGATTTCTTTTTTTGGATCAAGAGTGAATGACTTCACTCCACCATTACATCTAAAGGGTCCCTCAACTTCTTCCACACACCCGCAATTCATGGAATCCTTGACTCGAGAGAAAGACAAGTTGGTCATGATAGGCACCATCAAACCCTCCAAAGATATTTAGCTTTTGTTCTTGGATATTCAAGGTGGATTCCAAAGGAAAGAATAATCCTAAGAAGCCTCCTAATCAAAATGGATTCAAGTCCAAGTATCATGAGGAGTCCCCATACTCCAAGAAAAAGAATTCCCAAAAGAAGAAAGGTAAAGGTGAAATGAGCAAGTGCGCATACTATGGAAATGGATTTCATCTAGAGATCTCTTGCATGAAGAAACAAGTCCATATGTTGACTCAACTCCTCGAAAAACACAATATCTCTCTTCTTGAATGCACAAAGATGAAGGAAGGTGGATCAAGTTTCAAAGACAAGGAGAGAGTTCATGCCTTGGTTGCAATCACTGTAAGATATCCTTCCTTTATCATTTATTTTGTAGCTTCAAGGCACATGGTTTCAACAAGGGAGGCCTTCTCCTCTCTTGATGATTTGAATGCTCCAAAGATTTTGTTGGGAGATAACTCTAAAAATTAAAGTAAGGGAAAGTGTAGAATAGATAGTGACCATGGTTTCTTCTAAAATGTTTTGTATGTCCTGAGTCTTGTTGCTAATCTCTTGTCAATCTATCAGATGACCCACACTGGGTCTCCTAATAATTTTTTCTTTACTCCCAAGGATGTTGAAATATATGATATTTCGAATGGTAGAGTCATTGCTAAAGGTTTCATGGATCATACTTTGGAAGTGTACAAGTTCTCACACTTCATGCCATTCTCAAACCCCTTTTCTCTCCTCATTCATGGTAATGAATCTAGCAAGCTTTGGCATGAGAGATTTTTCCATCTAAATTACAAATACCTTTCATATTTGTGTGACAAAGATATATTCATAGGGTTTCCCAAGATCAATTTTTCCAAAGGAGTCTTTCAGGGTTGCATTCTAGGAAAACATCCAGAGCATAAGTATGAGAGAGCCAGTCATGAGTGGACCTCTACACCTCTTGATCTTATCCACAATGACATTGCTATTCCTTTTCCTCATATGTCCATGAGTCAAGATAAGTATTTCCTAACCTTCATAGGTGAATTTTCTAGATACTGTTGGGTTTACTTCCTCAAGCACATGTCTAAATTTTTTTACCTCTTCGCGGTGTTTAAAGACTTTGTTGAGAATTAGTATAGAAGAAAGATCTAGGTCCTCATATATGATAATAGTTGTGAGTATGTCAAGTCTGATTTTATTCAATACTGTTAAGATGCAGGTATCCATATGTTGCACTCCATTCCCTACACACCTCAGCAGAATGGTGTTACTTGGAGGAAGAATAGATCTCTCAAAGAGATGGTTGCTTGTATGATGGAGTCTAGGACTTTGCCACCAAAGTTTTGGGATGAAGCTATAAACTGTGCATTCTACATCTAGAACATGATGCCTCACAAGCATATTTATGGAATCACTCATTTTGAAGCTTGGAGTGGACACAAGCTTGATGTGTCTCACTTTAGGATTTTTGTCTCTAAAGCTTGGGCTAGAATTCCAATAGAAAAGAGAAAGGATTTGGATCCCCAAAGTCAAGATTTCCTATTTTTTGGGTATTCTAAAGATTCCAAAGGATATAATGTTATCAACATGAGAGCTCAAAGAGATTTTATTGAAAGGAGTGTTCAATTTGAAGAAGAGCTTATGGCAACAATAGAAATTGGAGAATACTCTTCACCACCACCACCTTTGACTGTAAGTGAAGAGGATGATAAGTTTTCTGGTTCTCATATGTCTAATAACAATAATTTAATTGCATAAACTAGCACACATACAAGGCCAAAGTGGGAAGCAAATACCATTCATGTAGCTGGAGAACTAGCAGGGAATCCTAGTGATCCTAGAAGAACTAGATCTCAATTCGAGAGAGCCCTTTCTATCAAGGACCCCTTATTTGTTGATAAGTGATATCTAATGGTTGAATCATATCAACAAACATATGAATAAGCATCATAAGATGCAATATGGAAAACAACCATGAAGGAGGAATACCATTCGCTCTAGAAGAATGAGACATGCGAACTAGTCAATCTCCCACCAGGGAGAAAGATGGTCAAGTGCAAATGGGTATTCAAGAAATTTTTTTCTATTGATGGCTATCCTATGAAGTATAAGTAAAGTTTAGTGGCCAAGGGATTCTCCCAAGTCTAATGAATTGACTACAATTAGAGATTTGCACCAGTGGAAAAGATGGACTCCATAAGATTAGTTTTGGCCATTGCAACTTTCAAGCACTGGGAGGTACAACACATGGATGTGAAGAGTTCCTTTCTACATGGAGATATCAAAGAATATATATATATGCATAATTTGTTACTAATCCTTCTGTTTTGTGCAAGTTGAAGAAATCAGTATATGAGCTAAAACAAGCTCCCAGAGCTTGGTATGCCAAGATTGATGGCTTTCTGCTATCACAAAACTATTGTAAATGAAAGTCTGATACAAATGTATATTTGAAGCTGATTCATGGTTAAATTATAATTTTTTTTCTATGTGGATGAAATTCTAATCACAGGAAGTTCCATGAAATAAATTTCCTCTTTGACAGGTGCAATGAACCATGCTTTCTCCATGTATGATTTGGGATTGTTGAGCCAATTTTTGGTGCTTGATATTTCTCAATCAGATCTTGGAATCAAGGTACATCAGTCCAAGTATTCTTCAAACCTTATAAACAATTTCAACATGAAGGATTGCAATCCAATGAAGAATCATTTTCTTTCATGAGTTAAGCTAGAAGAAGCACATTCCACTCCATTGGTAAACAACACACGGTATAGGCAACTGGTTGGTTGTCTTATTCATTTGACTCATACTCTACGTGATATATATTATGCAGTGAGTGTGGAATCTAGACACATGGATCAGCCTCATGAAATACATTAGAGGGAAACAAAAATAATCATACACTTTGTGCAGGGAACGAGGAAACATGGAATTCACTATGTTGCAAAAGTTGACCTAGAGTTAGTTGGTTTTACTGATTCTAATTAGACAGGTGATAGCACTAATGGAAAATCAACTTTTGGATATCTGTTTATTCTTTCAGATGGACCGATCAATTGGTCAAGTAAAAAACAAAGTGACATTGCACTTTCATCTACAGAGGAAAAATAATTAGGAGATGTGAATGCAATTACTCAATGTTTGTGGTTGCAGGGTATACTTGGAGAGTTTGGGATTGAATTTGATACTTCTACATTCATATTTTGTGACAATACAAGTACCACTCGATTCTCAAATGATCCATTATAGAGGTATCGAACCAAATATATAGAGATCCATACGCACTACATTAGAGGGCTTGTGCATGATCAGATCATTGCTCTGCACTATTGTGCATCATCTGACCAAGTTGCAGACATATTCACCAAGGTGTTTTCTAAGAATACTTTCAAAAATCTCAAATCACTGTCGGGGACAGATGATCATATGGTGAAGACTGTTTGAACACAATATTCACAAAATATTGTTAATGTCCATGTTTAAGGGAGGATTTTCCCCTTTGTGGTTTTGCTTCTTTCCTTGTTTTGTATGGACAAGCAGTATGTAAAGGGTGACTGAGCCTTGTTTCTAGGCCCTATATCTCTGAAATATTTCTGATCTTGTACACAATTTAGGATTAAACCCATTCTCATACTTCAAATATAAAAAAATAATCATTTTGGTTAAATAGCTAGGTCCTACACTATCTATTTGGCATCCACTTGCTTCCTTATGTTCAAACTTGCCAAAACTTCCTAAAGGAAATATTCTGGATAATATTTTGATTACCCATCAAACTTCCCAGTTTAGTAGTGTGCAATCTTTCCTTATACAGAATTAGACTTCTTTTCAGTAGCTTTTAAGGAAAAATGTAAAACTAGCCTTAAGGAAAATACCTTGTTTTTTGTACAACTCACCCTCCTTGTTTTTCTCTTCCAAAAGCATGAGTTTATCCACTTTCCTTCACTTATCAGTTGATACAGTTCATTCAACCTATTCGTGACCTTATTGACATATTAGGAAATTTTTTTATGCACCTATGGGGGTATCTTGTCTTTTTAGAAACCCTGCATTTGTGTTGATTCGAATAGCATCCTTATGCATTTAAATATTTGATGTAATTATATATAAGGTTGGATGGGATAAAATTATTCAATAGAATTTTGTATTATGCTCCATTTACAGTCTCCATTTTAAGTGAATCTATGCTTGTTTTACAAGCAATTTTGCCAGTTCATTTGATCTATGCTTGGGATTAATTTCCACACATCCTTGATTGTACCTGTGCATCATACAATTTTTTTTCCAAATAAAAAAAGAAACAAATAATCACAGTAAAAATAAAAGACGTTTATTTTAGAAATATGATACATATGTACAAATAAAAATCAATAAAAAATAGAAATAAATATTTGTTATATATATATATATACAAAGTTTTCATACTGTTTCACATTTAAAAATGTTGTTGAAAACGTTCTTAAGAATAGGGAGATGGGAAAAAGGGTCTATTTTTGTTTATGCATCCAAAAACATTGGGTACTCCATTCTAAAGCTAAAGAAATCAAACAACATATCTAACTAGTAGATAAACATAAATAATCCGACATTTTGTTTTTGTTTAGAGGAGTCGTTAATAGGTCACACACTACCATTTTCTACATTTTGTTCAATAATTTTTTTGTATTTTTATTAGATAATATTCAATAATATCCTAATGGGCAATCAATAACACGCATGATGTGCATCATTTAATCCGTTGACAAATGCACAACATGTTGTTGGATATCAAGCTACTTGAGATCCAATAGTCTGTTGCACAGCTTCAAGTGCTTGAAATGTTGCGAAACATGTGGGTTAATTTTTGTCATCCTAATGCACTACATTTTAATCTCTAATCATCTCAAATGCCCAACTAACTATCCTAGATCCTATGTTCTGGTCTTAGGACATGTATTATTGCTTCTTGTTTCTAATATTTAGGGATCCTTGAGGATGTTGTATGTCTCTCCCAACTAATTTCAAGGGAATTATGATGTTGTTTCCCAACTACAACTATGGTTAAGGACTCAAGACCCATTCATTTCCTAGGAAGAATCTTAATGGAACTTGTATATAAATATAAGGGTAAAGAACTAATAGTGAAGACTTATTTTTTTCTTACCTAAGCGATGGATCATTGGGTTAGTGTATGAGGGTTTGTGTCATTCTATCTAAGGAAGGGAAAAGTACCCCCTAGTGAGGGATTAGTCATTGCACCCTTGATCATGTGGGATAATCCATGTTAGAAATATTAATTACAAGAAGGTATAATTCATGTCTCAGCCGACTCAATCAGAGTCCATAGAACTTCACTCTATGGCAATCAGTCTCTTAGGATGAAGAGTTCACATCTCTCCATATTTAAGCAGTCGAATTTTATTTCCGAAGTTAATTTTTTAGGTAAAAAGTTAATAGAGTCTATAATTTTGGTTCATACCTTCCAAGATGATAAGATTTTGGTATTTTGTATACAAAAAAGAAGAAGAATATAAAAAAACAGAGAGAGAGTGCGATAAGAGAGGAGGAGAGAGAAACTGTGAAGTAGTGGAGAAGAAGGAAAAAAATTGTGGAGAGTTCGAGAGATGAGCTCTATGCTTCTTGGAAAGTGTTGAGAGTCGAAGCTCTGTAAAAGGTGAAATGTCCTTGTAAAATTCCAAGTTTATAATTGCGCTTGTAGTTCTTTGTTATGTCGCGACAATATATGTAATTCGATAGTTTATGGTTAAATGCATGTTTTATTTATGCCGCACATATTCTGCAGAATGACTTGAGTGAATGTTGTTTACATATACCATCCTGCGAAAGACACAAAGAACCCAAAAATATGTGACAATGTAAAAGTTTGAGTTTTAATGGGAGAGTGCTCGACACAAATATTAATAAAATATTTTGGTTATATGATATTGTGATCTTGTTGCAATATAGTTGTGTCGAGGTTTAGCCCAAGTTACGAGTTGGTAAAAAGTGATTTTTTGTATTATAAGTCTTTGGACTAAGAAATCCCTTTTTATAAAGTACCGCTAAAAGTTGTCCCGTCAAAATGGGATTTGGCCATAGGAGTTGGTCGAAACCAAAAGCGTGTCATGGATATAAAATTATGTCATAGTAAAATCCCATCGAATTCAAGTGGGTGTTTGTCAAGGTAAAAGTGTGTCGAGTAAAAATTCCATATAAAGTGTCTCGACCAAAAGTGAAGTTTGTCCCAGACTTTCCTATTGTAGTAAAAGCCCTTCACATTAAAAGCCCGTCACAATAAATCTATGTCGCATTAAATTTTTGTCACAGTAAATATCTACCACAGTAAATTTTTGTCATAGTAAAATCCTGTCGCAAGTATTTCAAAGGTAGGGTTTCCAAAGGAACGATGTCCAAACCCCAAAATTAAGGAAAAGAAAATTCCTTGTTGTGTGGTAACTCAAGTTAATCATCACACCTTCCTCACTTTGCGCTCTCTTTTCCTAAGATATGCTATCAAAGCAACTTTGGGAAAGAAACCTTGTCTTAAAAGAAAAAAAATATTATAAGGAAAATTTAAAAAAATGGCTTCCATTTCTGGTGCACATATGTCAAGCTTACAAACTCCAATTTTCAGGGAAAATAATTATGAATACTAGTGTCTAATAATGAAGGCTTTGTTCAGAGGTTAATATATATGGGAGATAGTCCAAAATGGTTGTACATAAGCAACAGATCAGGGGGCACATAATAATCTCACACAAGCTAAGAAGGATGCTTCGAGGGAACAGAGGAAGAAATATGGAAAGGCTTTGTTCTACATGCATCAAGCCATGCATGAAAGCATACTCCCAAGAGTAGCAGCATCAAAGACAACTAATGAAGCATGGGATACACGGAAACCTCCTATCAAGGATTGGACAAGGTAAAGACTTCTAAGTTGCAGATTCTTAGAATAGGTTTTGAATCTATGTCAATAAAAGACATAGAGTCAATGGAATCATTCTATACTTGAGTTATTGGGTTTATAAATCAACTGAAATCTCATGGAGAAAATATAGAAGATAAAAGGGTTGTTGAAAAATTTCTTAGAATTCTTCCACATAACTTTGAATCCTTGGTCATGATCTTGGAAGAAGAAAAAGACATGTCGCAGTTTACCATTGATGAGTTGCAAGCCTCACTCATCAATAATGAACACATAATCAGTAGATCAAATACATAATTAGAATGTGCATTCACAACAAAAGAATACATAAGTCATGGAAGAGGCAGGGGGAGATATAATTCTAGATTTTTTCTAGAGGAGGATGCATCAACAGTCCCGTGAATGTCACTAGTAGAGGAAAAAATTAGAACCCCAGTCATCCAAGTGGTCATAGGTTTGATACATAAAAAATAAAATTCCATTATTGCAATAAATTTGGTCATTATATATATGAATGCAGGAAGAAGCAGTATAACTAGGAAAGGTAAAAACCAGTCGAGCAACACCAATACTTCGACAAGATCAATGTTTTTGGCATGTGCATCCCCAATTGAATGCAATGTTGTCAAAGAAATTCCATGTGACATATGGTACTTAGGTTCAAGATGTAGAAATCATATGACTAGTAATTTAAATTTGTTTTCTAGTTTATATAAATTAATAAACTAATGTCACACTTGGAAATAATATCGAAGTCATTGTTTTGGGAAAATGTACTATTGGTATTCTCACCAAATAGGGGGAGAAAAACACTGTGCCTAATGTCTATTATGTCGAAGGCCTGAAACATAATTTGATGAGTATTCGACAACTGTTACAAAAGGGTTATAGGTTCTACATGGAGGACAATCATTGTGTGATTAAAGACATATGTCCAAGCAACCAACTGATAGAAAAAGTAACAATAACAAGCAATCGCTTGTTTCCTTTGAGGGTAATTACAAACATGAAAAGAAAGGTAAATTCAAGATCTGCATTAAAGGCATAAAGCAAAGAAGGAGACAAGCACTGCAACAAGGAAGAAAAGGACAGTGTTCAAATTCAAGTAGCAATTCAATCATAGGTTCAAGATGAGTCCTGGGTGTGGCACTTCAGATTTGGACATATGCATTTTGGTGGTATGAAGCTACTAGACATGAAGAATATGGTGAAAGGATTTCCATTGATCAACAAACCAGAGACAGTTTGTGAATGATGCATTTTTGGCAAGCAATATAGAGAGACTTTTCCAGTCGGAAAGTCATATAGAGCATACACACCACTTGATATTTTTCATTTGACATTTGCGGCCCACTACAGACACCATCCATGGGAGGATACAATTATTTACTTGCTTTTATTGATGAATTCACAAGAAAAACATGGGTATACTTTCTGAAATATAAGTCTGATGCATTTAGTTGTTTCAATAGTTCAAGGCACTCCTGTAGAACCAAAGTGGATACAACATCAAAATCATAAATACAGACAGAGGTGGTGAATATGTCTCCAATGCCTTCCTAAATTTTTGAAAGACCCATGGCATACACAAGTAATTCATTGCACGGTATACACCTCAACAGAACAATCTCACAGAGATTTTAATAACAGATTCATTATGGAGATGGCACGTAGCATGATAGAAACCAAGCATTTGTCAAATGAATATTGGGTTGAAGTAGTCACAACTGGTGTACATATTACGAACTGATGTTTGACAAAGAGCATGAAGAACAAAGTCCCTCAAGAAGCATGGGCAGGTATGAATTACAGTGTTTCTCATTTAAATGTTTTTGGATGTGTCGCATATGCTTATGTTTCAAATGAGCTGAGAAGGAAATTAGATAATAAGGGGAATAATTGCATTTTTGTTGGTTACTATGAAGACAAAAAAGGATATAAATTATATGACCATGTCGTAAGGGAAGTGATCACCATTCATGATGTTCAATTTGTTGAGATTGAATCATGTGATGGAACTGCTTAGAAGAATGTCAAGATTCTGTCGCATGTCTAGCATGATGGCATGGGGGAGGAAGTGGCTCAAACACCACATGTAAGTCAAAATTTTGAAGTACAATCGAATACGAAGACATTGTAGCATGGTTAAACACAAATAATATTGACACAAGTTGCAGCTCAAGCTACACTGACAAGAACACCAAGACGATAACAAACTCCATCAAGCATTTCGTTGAGGTCGACATCGATAGATCCAATAAAGACAAGAACTATACATGATATATATGAATATTATACCAAATTCATTCTATTTTTTTGCATTATTTTCTCAATAACTGATCTTGTAACATTTGAGGAAGTTCTCGAAGAAGAAGTATTGGCACAAGCCATGGATAAATAAATAGAATGTATTGAGAAGAATCAAACATGGGAATTGGTTGATGTACCAAAATATAAGGATGTAATTAGTGTCAAATGGATTTATAAGACCAAGCAAGATGTTGATGGGAGTGTGTAGAATCACAAGGAAAGAATGGTATCAAGAGGGTTCACACATCATCCTGACATAGAATTCAATGAAACTTTTGCACCTGTCGCACGCATGGATACAAACATAATAGTTATGGCCATTGCTTCACAAAATAAATGGAATGCTTATCGAATGGATGTTAAATTGGAATTTTTAAATGGCTATTTGGAGGAGGAAGTATATGTGGAACAACCACAAGGCTATGAAGTTCTAGGTCAAGAGCACATAGTATACAAGATAAAAAATGAACTCTATGGCTTGAATCAAGCTCCTATAGATTGGTATAGCCGCACTGATTCCTACCTCACCCAACATGGTTTTCATAGAAGTGAAAGTGAACCAACATTGTAAACCAAAGTTAATGAGCAAGGTAACATGTTAATTGTCTGCATGTATGTAGATGGTTTAATATTTATTGGTGATTTTAGCATAAACGATTTTAAAATAGTCATGGAAAGAGAATTTAAAATGACTAATTTGGGGCTTATGAAGTTTTTCTAGGCATTGAATTCTAGCAGTATGAAAGTGGTATATTCATATCACATGCGAAGTATGGAAGTGAAGTTTTAATAAGATTCAATATGTCTTATTTCAAGGGAGCCTCAACACTAGTAATAACTGGTTTAAAATTGAGCAAGGATGATGATGGATCAACTGTAGATCCCACATTATTTAAAATAATGGTTGGTAGTCTTATGTATTTAAATACAACAAGACTAGACATCATGTATGGAGTAAGTATGATCTCAAGATTCATGGAGTCACCAAAAGACTCTCATTGGAAAGCAAATAAGAGAATTTTGAGGTATGTAAGTGACACAATTGACCTTGGCATTATGTATTCAACCTCAAAAAATTTTAAACTCATTGGATACACTAACATCAACAATGGAGGCAACATAGATGACAGGAAAAACACATATAGATACACCTTTCATTTTGATACAAGTGTTGTGTCATGGGCTTTGAAGAAACAACCCATTGTAACTTTGTCTTCAGTAGAAGTAGAGTATAACACGGCTACAAGTGCCGCATGTCAATCCATTTGGATGCAGATAATTTTAAGAGAGCTGTTATAGAACTAGGAAGAACCAACAACCATTTTCTATGATAATAGTTCAACCATTGCATTGTCAAAGAACCATGTGTTCCACAAGAGAACCAACCACATTGACACAAGGAATCTTTTCATAAGAGAATTTGTGAGCATCAAAGAGATTTGTGTAGAATTTTACAAGTCTGAAGATCAACTAGCAAACATATTTACAAAACCATTGGCAAGGAATACGTTCCAGTATCTGTAAAGTTATGTAAGAATGGAAAGTTCTTCTCAATGAACTTTGTCATGCACATAGAAAGTTTCTACTCCGAAATCATTTGTAAATTTAGTTTGAAGATCTCCATCTGCTCTCAATTAAGGGCGAGTGTTAGAAATATTAACTACAAGCATATCTACTTCATGTATCACATGACTTAGTGAGAGTCTATAGAAGTTCACTCTCTGATAGTCAGTCTATTATGATGAAGAGTTCACGTCCCTCCATATTTAATCAATCAAATTGTATTTTTGAAGTTATTTTTTTAGGTAGAAAGTTATTACAGTTTTTAATGTTGGTTGGCAACTTCCAAGTGAAGAATATTTTGGTCTTTTGTATATGAAGAAGAAGAAGAAGAAGAAGAAGAAGAAGAGAGAGAGAGAGTGTGTGTGAGAAGAGAAGAGGAGAGAGCAAACACGAAGTAGTGGAGAAGAAGGAAACAATATGTGGAGAGTTTAATAGCTCAAGCTCTATGTACTTTGGAATGTGTTGAGAGTCGAAGCTCTGGAAAAGGTGAAATATCCTTATAAATTTCTGAGTTTGTAATTGTAGTTGTAGTTCTTTGTTATGTCACGACATATATATAGTTCTATACTTTATGGTCGAATGCATGTTTTATTTACTACGCACATATTCTCTAGAATTACTTGAGTGAATGTTGTTTACATTTACCATCCTGTGAAAGACACAAAGAACCCAAAAATAGTTCACCATGCAAAAGTATGATTTTTAACAACAGAGTGCTCGACACAAGTCTTAGTAAAATATTTTGGTTATATGATATTGTGAGCTTGTCGCAATATAGTTATGTCGAGTTTTATCCCAACTTATGGGTTGGGAAAAAGTGTTTTTCATATTATAAGTCTTTAGACTAAGAAATCCATTTTTATAAAGTTCCTCTAAAATTTGTCCTGTCAAAGTGGGGGTTGGTTGCAGGAGTTGGTCGCAACCAAAAGTATGTTGGAGATCAATTATGTTGCGGTAAAATCTTGTCAAAGTTAAGTGGGTGTCTATCAAGGTAAAAAGGTGTCACGTCAACATTTCGTAAAAAGTGTCTCAACTAAAAGTGAAGTTTGTTGCGCATAACTTTGTCGCGGGCTCTCTCGTTGCAGTAATACTCCGCTGTAATAAAAGTCTATCGTAGTAAAATTCCATCGAAGTAAATATTTGTCGCAGTAAATTTCCATCGAAGTAAAAATCATTCGCAAGACTTTTGGTTGCAAGTATTTTGGTCAAAGTAAAAGGTGGGGTTTCCAAAGGCACTGTGTTGCAGCCCCAAAAGTAAGGAAAATAAAATTTCATACTGCGCGGTAACTCACGTTAATCGTTGCACCTTCGTTACTTCGCACTCTCCTTTCCCAAAATTCCATTCCCATTTTCATAATACAAAACTTAGACACGCGACACTTGTATCCCAATCAAAGGCCTTCAAATAGATATTTTGTGGTGTGTCTTTTAGATATTATTCATGACGATTTAACATTATAAGTGGTGTATAGGAAAAAAGGTACATTATTATCTTCCTATTACATTGGGTAGAACTCTACATATTCTTTGTGTATAACTAACCAATAAATATCATGCATAGTTGTTAACACAATATTTAACACCCTTAATAGTATAGGCAAAAAGCATGCACTAATGTTTGCCTGCAACAAGAGGATTGAGAGGGACACATAGAGAGGGGATACGTGATAGCCAAATTGTTGCCGTCTTAGAAGAAATATGCAAGTGGTTATTAACAAATCCCAAAAAGGGGAAACAACAATGTTGTAAGATGCTTATTAAAATCTAAGAATAAAAAAACACAAGCTTCAAAGTGGCTGAAAGTGCATCAGATTTTTTGTCAAGTGGTCAACTTAAAGAAAAACAACCCACACCAAAAGCTTAAAGCAGTCGTCTGCTACCTTTATGGTGGCTCTTAAAAGAGAGTCTTTGTTGTTTTCTTTTCTTCTACCATTTTTTCTAACGGTTTAAACTAAGTTTACAAGCTAGAAGTATAAACATAAAACCTCTTAATAAACTAACTATAAACAGAAATTAGTAGCTACTAAGGTATAGATATGCAAAACTAATAAGAAAAACTAAATGTATCCATTTAAAACCTATCCTATCTAACCATTTACAACCTATCGAGGAGCATTTCTATTTTTAAAAGAAGTAAAAAAAAATGGACTCTGATCTAAACAGAAATGTTGCAAACATTAATAAACAATCGATATTACAGTGAAACGATATTGAATATTGAATTAAAGAAAACTATCATTAAATGATAATCAAATTAATTGAATAGAAATCCAAAACAATTAGTGCTCAGGAATAAAAGATCAATCCATTCATAATAATACAGTACATACATTCATAAAAATAACATAAAGATGTATGGCAGAATCAACTTGAGTTTGATATATGCACTGAAATAAAAATCCAAGATAGTACTAGTAACCAATACTGTTTGAAGTACAGCAACGCAGACTCATAGAAATAAATGGAACACTGTGTGAAACTTCAATAGATATCTCTCCATACAGAGATCTCGTACCCTTCAGCAAGAACCATACAAAGCTATGGGCAATAATTTCTTCACATTCTACTAAGCATTCCCCATCTCGCAATCGAAGCTTTCGTCCCTAAATAGGCAAGGTGGCCAATAATGGTTTCCAAAATAGTAGCAACAAGACGTAATTCCCCTCATGAGCTCCTAAGTCGAATCTTCCATTACCTGTCTTCTTAACTTCTTTGTGGATTACAGCTGACTCTATACTTTAAGTGATCTCGCAATTCCTTTTATCTTCCTTCTCCATCGATCAATTGTTTTCACCCTGGAGATTATAATAGGATCTTCTTAATAGGATTCACAGCAAAAACCTTTGTTCTATTTAATGACTTCATTACTTGTTCAACCATGTATGCACGTATTTACATAACTGGTTGCTTCGATATTAAAATGATTCACAAACCAAGTTAATGTTCAAAAACATCTGAATAATCAAACTTTAATGTAATGCTGGGTCGAGTCCAACTATTATGTAAAACATTTCCTTTAATGTAGTGATAAGTATGTGGGAATTTTCTTTTATGAAGTAGCGATTTGATAGCTTATGATCCATTTGCTATGGGCTGCCTTAACACTTGAAAATGAGCGAATTCCTTATTATATTTTATCTCACTAAAAAGGGAAACAAAACAAATTTTAACTACCCTTCAAAAATCATTTTATTCTGTTTATTCCTTATTTTGGAATTGATGTATGGTTTACTTTTAGAATTAACATAACTTTTGGGAATTTACACTTTGATTCACAAAAGTGTCTTCAAAAGCTTCTGGACTGTGAAAAGTAATACCAATGGGCAGGTGTTGAATTTAACAGGCACCGTTATTCATTCATATAAAATTTTATGACTTTTTTTTTTAAAGTATTCTTTATATAAAGTTTAAAAGTTGTTTTTTAGTTGTATTAAAAAACATTTTAAATCAAAATGATACAACAAATATAGAAACAACAAACAACATAATAAAACAACCAAAAATTCAGTTATGATAAGGATAAGGGTCTCACCATGGTTCCTTCTCAAATATGCATACTTCCAAGTACTAGAGGTGGTTTGGGTTTGATTAATAATTTTATATAGGGAACCTACTAGCAACATGTGCATTGTCCATTGCATCAATAGCGAGGTTCCTTGGAAGTCTCTTAGTTTACAAGTTGTTTCATGTGGTTATCACCCAATATGGTAAGCTTGAAGCTAATACATGAATTATCATGAAATCCTGTAAGGAAGGTGGTTTTGATTGTCATAAAAGCATTGGAAATCATACTTGCACTTAAAATCCATTTGTTGTATCCTTTACATAATGAGGTAGGAATAGGTCGCTCTAGATCAGTACACCAATCAACAAGAACAAACCCCAAGAAAAGCACATAAAATCCTCCATGAATAAGTCCCTCAAGGGAAAGAACAACTACTTAAGGAAAGCACCAAATTAAGCTATGATGGTACTCAGTTTTCTACTATATTCTTCGTACCCAACCATCCATATATAACCTGTTAGAATTTACATCATAAACCGTCATTTTATCAAACTCAATAAGATGAACCACCGATAAAACAATAGTCATCTTACCGATTCATTAATCTTTAAAAAATATCTTATAATTTTTGTAATCATGAGCTTTGAAGCGCATGTTTCTGAAATTTGCTCGCTAGAAGAACATAGAAATTAACATATTATTCGCTTTCGGGAGTTGCAAGCTTTCTCAATATAGCCAAGGCCCATTCATTAATCTTTAAAACATATCTTATAATTTTTCTAGGAGTCATCTTATCGATTCATTAATCTTTAAAGCATATCTTATAGTTTTTCTGAACATGAGCTTTGAAGCCCATGTTTCTGAAATTTGCTTGCTAGAAGAACATAGAAATTAACATATTATTCGCTTACGAGAGTTGCAAGATTTCTGGATATAGCAAAGGCCCATGTAATTTTGTTGTAAATATTAATCAAAATCTTTGGTTCATGTTAGAAAAAACTACTTCTATTCATGTAGATGAGGATTACAAATGTATCTATAGTTGTTGATCACTTCTTTGTTAAGAAAATCCCTTTTCGACTATTTGTAACTCATATTCATTTCAATTTCAATTAGTCCACCTTTATTTGTTAGATTGGATAAACAAGTGTGGTTCCAATGTTCCTTTTTCCAAGATTTTACTTTACAAATAGAAATTCAAGTTTTATTCTTATTATTCATCAAGCTCAATGTTCTTGTGGCCATTACAATGTCTCCTCTACCAAATTCCCATAATCAATTTCTTGTGGGCATAGTTGTTTTTACTCTGTTAATATGCCATCTTGTCAAGTTCTTGAAGAGAAATGACAAGGTCAGCTCTTAGGTCCACTTCTCCCTCTACATCTGGTTCACTATTTGAGTTTTGAATGTATAGACCCATAAATAAGACTTTAGTTTCTTCAACTTCACTTTCATTTGAATATTCATTGTCTTCCATGGTGTAAATTTTTTTTTTGTTCCCATAGGGTTTTTTTTTGCTTCCTGGTTTACCTCTTCTAAATTTTGAGGTTTCTTTTTCTTCATTCTCATCTTGGTTAGTGTATATGCATTTGGAGGCAAAATGCCCATTCCTTCCAAAACTAAAACACTTTAAAGGTGAATTTCCCTTGTACTTTCCTATCCCTTTCTCAAGTTTACTGATGCAAAGAGCTTCCTCATCATTTGGATTTTCTGATTGAACTTTTAAGGTGGAATTAAAGGTTGCTTCCTTTCTTGAAGATCCATTTTTTCTTGTTCTCATTTCGTATGCAGTGAGAATTCCATGTAGCTCATCCATTGTCATCTTTTTAAGATCATCTCATTCTTCTAATGTGGATACTTTTGGGTTATACCTCATTGGTAATGTTCTTAGTACTTTACTTACCACTACCTTTTCTTTTAGTTTTCCTCCAAGCCCTATGATCGCATTAACAACTTCATCTACACAAAGAAGATATTCACCAATATTCTATTCTTCTTTCATGTTAAGGCTTTCAAACTGACTTCTATATGTTTGAAGTTTGGATTCTTTGAATTTAGTTTCTCCTTCATAGATTAGTTTTAATTTATCCCAAACTTTTTTGGCAGATGTGCATTGCATAACTTTAGTAAATACTGATTGTGTTAATCCACATGGGATTGCATTTAGAGCTTTGGCATTACCTTCATATTCTCTTAGTTCAACTGTGGCTATAGGGTATAGGTTTCCAATGTTTTAAGTTATTTTTCAGTTGCTGCCCAAACCTTCCACCTGAGGGACATCAGATGACATCTCATTCTAACACTCCAGTATGCATAATTCTCTCCGGTAAATAGTGGAGGTTTGTTAGTGGACAGTCCTTCTTCTTGATCTATTGTGTTCTTTTAATGGGATCTTCCTTCAAGTGGTTAAGCTATTGCGAAGGAACCTAATCTGATCCCAATTGTTGGTTTATCCCACAATACTAAGAGGGGGGGTTAATCAATATTGACCTTTTTAAAACTAACACACAAAATAATCAATAATTTTGACACAAATTTTATCATGGAAATATCAAAGAGAAAACCACAAACTCATACTCATTAATAAGATGAATTTACAAAATTGTTTATCTGCTACAATAGAAAGGATGAAAGATACACACTATTTTTTTCCTACAGCTACAAACTAGGATGCTACACAATCCATTATGGTTTTCTACCTATTTTTAACAGACAAGGATGCTACGACACCCTGTTCTCCAGCTACGACTGGAAGGAGGCTACGACCCCCCTGTAGACCTATGGTCTTCCCTAGCACTGCCTTGCCACCCTAATCTGATTTTATTAAGACTATGGAATAGATGTAATCTATTCACTATGGAATCTATTAAACTTATTAACAGAGACACCTCATTTAGAACACAAAAAATGATTTAAATACCTAGTACCTTCATTGTTTCAATGCAACTCTTCATTGCTGCATCTTTTCGATTTGGGTCATGACTGTTTTTTTACAAACACACCCAAATAAAAGTTAACTCTTTAATTCATCACATTCCTTCACCAAATGTCAACATTTCATTCCTCCCTCAGCCTCAGATATCAATTTCACAGTCCTATTTATCGTTCTCTAATATTTCCACAATGCAAAACTCTTTATGCAATGATATTTACCAGTTTTAATCAGATTCGTTGATTGTACTTTCAAGTATGATCTGGACCATAGATCTGTTCTACAGATTTGTATCTAATTTACCTCACAACAATTTCTGACCGTTGATCTTCGTCAAGCATTTTTCTGACTGTCGATCTCCAGTTTGCGAGATGCGGGAAGTAGGATGTCAATCATCCTTTTTATCCTTTCTGCAAACTTCTTTTCACAATCGTATTTTTGCAGTATGAGTTCCACACCATCGATCTTCATTTACCGAAACTAATGTCAGTCCTCCGATCTCTCTAGATTGCGGGATGTAGGATGCAGGATTTCAACTTTCTGCAAACTTCTTTCCGCAATGGTCTTTCTACACCGTTGATCTATTTTTCACAGGATTGATCTCAGCCATTCGATCTCCAAATTGTGGAATGCAGGATGCAGGATCACGCTCTTCAATTTTAGGACTCCCGTAATTTCCTTTCCACAACTTTGTTTCCACATTGCGAGATGCGAGATGCGGAATTACGCTTTCTAATTATCCCATAATTTTTGTTTTGTAATTTTGTTTATGCATTGCAGGATGTTTCCTAACCGTTGGACCTTGTGTGGGATCAATGCCCACCGTTTGATCTTGATCTTTCAAAACTGATCCTCATTAACTTGATACTTTTATTCCATGTCATCATATGTGTCATTCCACATGCCCAACTACGCCATGCCACATCATGACTACCTTAGTATTTTACTGCATGACTACCTTAGTCTTTTACTGAGTAGGTTCATCCATCATATACGTTGGTTATTCCTTTGTCATTTGTGAACACCTTTGACATCAATGACAACTATATACTCAATATTTGTGTGTGAGATCTATGTAATGGTGCATTGATGCATTGGGTAAATTAAATATGGCCACTAGTATAGGTTCATTTAAACCTGTGTTTTTTCTACACAATCTGGAAGATGCATTCAATGAATTGAATGTGAACATTAACATAGACTCATTTAAAACAAGGTTTGATATGCACCAAATAGAAGATGAATTGAATGAAATGAATATAGACACTGGCACAGGCCCATTTAAACTCTGGTTTGGGTGAACTGAATGTTATGCACCCAAATCCCATAAATAGCATAAAAGTAGTAGAAATAGACTACAAGAAAGTAATACACGCCTTAATAATGAATAATATATATTACTATCAAACCTTTTTAAGGGAGGAACTTCCTTACACAATGTACTAAATACACATGACAAGATAAGATACTATGATAACTAAAATGAAAATATCTCCTTCATATATATAGGATACCAAGGTGTACAATAACAACTAATTGACCCACTAAAAGTGTTGATGTATTTGTAACTTCGGAATGTATTCACTTATTTCATTTCATTGTACATCGAAGGAGATGTTTATTCGTCTGATCGGGAGATTCATAAATATAATAAAGTCATGTAAAGTCATTGAGGGTAACCCTCTATTGTAAGTCAAGGCAATAGTCCCCACAGTTGAGGGGTATCAGGGTTGTTATACTCTCCTAGTGAGGTTGGACCTGTAGAGTAATTGTCAAGTGAAAACAAGTATAAATAGAGAGTGAAACTCTCTATTTATAATACATGCTCAACAATAGCACATGATTTAGAGAAGAGGATCTCGCACAAGTGAGAGAGAGAACAACTGTCAGGGATCATCTTTGTTTCTTTGGGTTTAATTTTTTCATTGGTGCTCATTCTATCTCCAAGGAAGTTGCAGGGTTTTTCCTTTATGGTTTCCCTGATGAATATTCTTTGTGTCTCTTATCTCTTGTGATTATTGTTGTGCATGTTATTCTCTCACATAAAATCCTAGATCATATTGATTAAATGATAAAAAATCTAGCATGGTATCAGAGCTAAACTGAGAAGAAGAAACTATGTAGCTGCAGAAGCTAGGGCTTCTTACTTTTTGGGTCTCTCTCCATCGAATCATCAACAAAAGGATGCTAGGATAACTCTCCATTGAAGGGCACATCTTTCTGTCAAAGAATAATTTGATTCCAGACATTTTCAGTTTTTGACCCGTCACTGCTACGAGAAATGCGGGATTTTCACAAAAGAGGAATTTTCGAGTGAGCCCAGCATAGGATTTCTCTCCTCCTCAAAATCAAAATTTAAAGACCAAGATCAATATTTTTGGTTGGGTAAAACTCTAGGAAATTCAAACCCTAATTTGACTGAGACTAGAAAATCAACACTACAAAACATGAGCTCCAGATCCAGTTCGAGAATCTCAAATTGGTAAGATATAAATATTTTGTATTTCCATTTGAGGTTATCATTAAAGATTAATTAGAGAAGTTTCACTGTATAGCTGAAATACAGCTAATGGAAATTAGGGTTTCATGGTTGAAAACCCTAGAAGACTGAATTTAGTAATCCTAGTACATTCGCTATATCTTGAGATTGGAGAAGGAACAGGAGCCAAAATGTTTATAGGTCAAAGATAAATTCCTAATGTATCCTGTGTAAATGTTTCAGCCTCAAATTCTCTATATTCTAGGAGATATGATTCCTCCAAATCAAGGTTCCATCCTCTCCAAGGATTCATCCATAAACAGAACACCTAGGGAGAACTGCTATATCTCGGGATATGAAGGTCCAAATGAAATTTCACAAGAGGTCCCAGATAGGAATAGACTTTACTTTTTGTTGTAAAAATTTCGGTCCTGAAGGTGAAACAGTGAAATGTGGAAGTCTGCACAATTTCGCTATGCTGAAGAGTCCTTAAATAGGTCACCTTGGTAAAAATCTCATAAGTACCAATTGGTGAAACCAATTCTGCTAAAAAATGCAGTGTTGGAAAGAGAACAGATGGGGATACCTCAACACGAAGTTTCAGACACCGAGGAACAACACTTTCGGAGATACCACAGAAACAATATCAAGAAATTGTACATAGGAAATTGAAGAAAACCAGGGCATCATATGTTTTGTATTTCTGATCATAGTTTTGGGAAAACGAGTATGCTACTCAGATTGCCTTGGAGAGTTGCATCTTTCTATACAATCAGATCTGAAATATTCCAAGTTTTGAAAATTAGGGTTTCTCTAACAAACCCTAGATCAGCCAGCTTCGGAACTAGGACAGACACCTCAAATCAGTAAGATCTAATATTTTTCTATTTACATTTGAGGTTATCATTTCAAAATGAATAACCACACCATCTTGATGACAATCTTGGTGAAGATGAAAACTTTTGAGTATGTAAGTATAAAACCTCCATGATCCTTAAAGAAATTGACTTGGATCAGTATTCTAGTAAGAAAGTTCTAAGAGCTAGAGGGAGATGAGGATAAGGATAGAGCCAAGAGAATCATTGCAGATTCTATTAAAGACCATCTCATCCCTCGTGTGTCATCTCTTAAGAAACCAAAAGGAAGTTTTTGATGCTATGACGAAGCAATCGAAGAAGAATAAGATAATGTTGTAACCACCTTGAATGGCCTCCTAGTATCATGGGATTCATTCATTCGAGGAATGTGTTCCAGAAAGAAGTGATTACTTTCAGCAGAATCTTGGAAGATTGCACACAAGAAGAAATTCTACTCATAATAAGAGTAGAGAATATGGGAGAAACTGAATATCAAGCTCTCACAATCCAAAGAATATCCCTCAAGCAATGAGGAATACGAAGAACTCAATTCTTGAAGAAACTTGTATCCATCTTAGAATTTGGATAAGAAATGATGTTGTTATGAATGAAGAAGATGATGACGCTGAAGGCTCAAGAAGGATTCTACCCACTAAACAAATAAAGATAAGTATTCAATTGTCATTTCATGATATTGTTTGGTTATGCATTTGTTTATATTTAGTTGATGTGGATGATAGAATGTTTGCATTAATTACAATATACTACTAATATCCATGTGATGGGTAAGTAGCCCATGGTGCTATACAACTCTCCAATGCTACTTATCTAGAATGAAACCTCTTTGCTAACATATTGGATTAGTGCACAATCTCAATGATGTCATGGTAGAGATGGAAGGAATATAGAAATTTTCCATGAGATATGGATGAATGTTGTATTGGCTAAAATAGTTGCATGATTATATCTTTATGCATAAGAATTTTCCATTGTGAATATTCCTTATGAAATGTTTCTAACCATACAACTGGTGCATTTGACTTGTAGGAAAGATCGCATACAATCGCCTACAAGAAAAGAAGGATGAGACTTGTTCCAGAGAACAAGTGACGGCAGTTTAAGATTCACTCCAATAAGCATACATGAAGATAAACCTGAAGCTTCCCAGGTCAAAGACACCATAGCGAAAGAAAAATATTCATAAGAATACAAAGAGAATGGTAGATCCACCCCGATAGATGAATACCACCTTGGACACAAGAAATAATCCAAAATGAAGAATAGTATGACAATACTTCCAAAGAAAGAAAGAAGGCATAGACTACAAATAAACATTTGCACCAATGAGGAGTCAAGTATACATAGAGTAGCCACTAGAAGTTGAGAAACATAAAAGGAAGACTCATGTGTGCAAATTAAAGAAGGCCTTGTACGAGCTCAGAAAGAATTCATGGGATAGAACATGCAGTTACGTAAGGATCTTGAAGATCTCATAGAGTGATGATGATCTTAAACTTTGCTACAAGATTGAATATGAAATCCTATAGAGGATGACAAGCTCACAAATTGGTGCGAGAAGAACTTTTCAACAAAGTTCAAGATAGGGGATCTTGGTATCCAGTGACCCTTGATGGATACATAGAATATTAGTAGTAGAGGAATCTACTTGTCACTCCAGTACAAAATGTTTCACAGACTTTATAGGAAACTACTTAATCTATTTTATTTTGGTAATGAATTGTGACTCAGTTTTAGGCTTCTTAAACTCATCTATCAATCTTGTTTGGATTTGATCTAATGTCTTTTGAAGGATTCCTACTTGAACCACAAAGAATTTCATATACCAGTCCAACGGAGGACCTTTAAAGGTTGTGATCATCTATGCTTTCTTTATGGCCTCATCTTGGACATGTCGCACAGTCCATATAGCTTCACACAGGAACCAATGTTCCTAGGGGTTGTTTAACCCATTCCCATTAAATATCGATAACTTAATATCATTTAGAACCATTTTGCTTACTATTGGTATTGTTGAATTAAGGAATTTACAAGTGGGAGTTCCTTAACTGTTATTACCACTCTTACTATTACTATGATTGAAAAAAACATTGGATGATGTGTTTCTATATCTTACCTCAGTTTCTAGATATGTACATGGGGTCATTTGTATGTGGTAATCTCTATCTGGACCTCGTGCTTCTTTCTCTTCTTCTTCAGATATAATTCGATATTCCTCTTCTTCATCATAAGATTCTCCATCGAGGTGCGATTCCAACTTGTAGTCCCTTCTTTCAGTCGCACTGCAACTTCCTCTTCTTGTCATAGTCCTTCTTCTCTTTCTCGGCTGAAATATTCTTCCACTCTCCATGTGTACACCATCTAGCTCAATATCATTATCGCTAGAAACATCTCAACTTATTCTGGTCCATTTTATTCAAATATTTCCTGTGAAATTACCCCGAGTATTCGCACACAAATATTTATCCATTGGACTCCATTCTCGGGGTCCCTTTTTCACATACCAACATCTTTATCCACAGTTTCAAATATTTTTGATAACGAAGTGTAGGTGATTGGAAAAACAATCTTTTTGTTTTTCTATATGATCTTATCATGTCGACTGTAATTTCTGTGATATATCCCTGTAGAAGTTGAAATCCCTAAATATAGGATTACTAACTATTTTTATCCATTAGATCAACTCAGCACTCCACTCTATAGGTTCTCCACCTTGAAAATTTTTCTTCTAGGTTTCTAGCTTCGACAACCACTCATGCAATACAATGGGAATTTCACTAAAGAAAATCTCATGAATGTCTGTGTAAAGGTATTGTTCCAACCATTATATTGGTGTTAGTTGCGATCCTTTAATTTCTTCCTACGCAAACTCTAGTTCTTTATAATCAACCCAATCTTGAAATTTCGACTTCGTTCGATTCCAAAACATATCCCCATTAGAATGATTAAGGTCCCAGAAACAGAACCATTTGTTGGCATACTGTCTATTGACCCAAGTTCAGATCCCTTGTTCATCAACAAAACCCAAGATATATGCCCAATAGTGTATTCCATTGACAACACCTGTGACACATATGAAGTCTCTCCCGAGGAATCTTATGGGGACTTGTAGAACCATGTTTCTACAGTTATGTTGGGGACTTTCCCTATCATAGCACCATCAGGTCACTCAACCAAAATCAAGAAATCGAATTATGTTTTGTACATTTATTCAAGACCATATGATTCGTCGACATATATAACAATATGTAACATAAAGCATTAACACACATTAACTAATATTCCATATGATCATATCTGATTTGTGACACATTCAGAGAAGATCATTCCTAACAAATTTTATCAACACATTCATATCATCTCATTCACAATAGATATGCATTTGACATAAACACATATATTAAAGACACACAGAGAAAAGGTTTAACGTGGAAACCCATATAGGAAAAACTACAAAGGTTCTCTTCACCTGGAATGAGAAAGGGTTTAGCACCTTTGGTTTGCGCACAAAGGGTGCGGAATTTTATTTTGATCTTGTTTACAATTCATGTATTATTTTCTCATCTCATACTCTCTTCTTTTGGTCTCTCTCTCTCTCTTTGTATATCCTCTTCCTAGTCTTAATTGTCATCTATGAATATGTATATGTGTTCTTCAAACAACTTGGATCGACGCTTTTATACTTCTGCAGTTCTTGATTTAACTGTCAACTGACTCTTAAATGTCAGTTGACATGTTGTCTTTCTAATTTAACACATCCCGTTACATCTAAAAATAGGCACTATAGGCCCAAATTACAATCATGCTTTATTCCCACAAGCAAAGTATTAGTTTAACTAACTCTTTAGAAAAAATAATTCAAACTCCTCTTTTTGAATTGCTTTTATCCTCCTTTGTTGCAACTTCTTATGTTGTGGATTTTGCTTGTCTTGCAACTGGAATCTTCAGCTTTTCAAGCAAAATTTTGTGTAACTTTTCCTAGGGCCAACACATTGAGAAATGCAGTCTTCACATACATCTCATGGATTTTCCAACCCATTTCCAAATCAATGGAAATCAATGATATGATAGAAGTATAATGATCAACCAGTGCAAAGGCCTCCTCATAATCAACTCCCTATACTTGTGAAAAAATCAATGCCACACTTCCATCTACAACATGCTTTAACTTGTAAAGCCATCGAGAAGTTGCCACTGACTTCCCCTTAGGTCTCGGAACAATATCCCACACATCATTCTTCAGAATGGAATATTACTCTTACATCATGGCATCTATCCAAACATGATGTTGGGATGCCTCCTCAAACATATATGGCTATGAATCATGAAGACTAGAAACCAAGGGCATACCCAACCTATCTGGCATCACTATAGTCCTCACTGGGTCCTTGGGCGTTCCAAAAACCTTTGCTTCCTTCAAGGTATCACAAATCCATTTAGGCTTCATCTAACCTGAAGGTTTCTCCCAAATTGGTCTATCATCATCTAAATAACTACTAGAAGAAGATGGCCCAAAAACTTGTGGACCGAGAGTTGGTGAAACAACCACTGGTGGAACATGTGATTAGGAAGCTATAACTACTGAACATGTGACATGGGAACCAAAACTTGTCCCCGAAGTACCTGTTAGATGAACAATTCAAGCTGAAGATTCTGTTCCTATAACTTGTGGCCGATTCACCCTGGAATCCTGTGAACCTATAATCTAAACTGAAGGTACATGTGAAGCTTCCTAATGTGTGGGATCCTACTGCTCCTCCTGCACTGACACTCTAGACTTCCTAAAGGTCTGCTCCTCCTCGAATATCACTTCCTGCCTCACAACAACCTTCCTTGGGGAATGAAGATAAATGTGGAATTCCTTCAAAGTCTCATGATATGCCACAAAGATGCCTCTTGCTGCTATGGGATCAACCTTTGTCCTCTTCTTAGAAGGCGCAGGTGAAAAATTCAGGCAACCAAATATGCGAAAATGACCAACCTAAAGCTTCTTTCCTTTGAAAATATCCTCAAGAGTCTTCCTTCCAAGGAACAATGGGGACTCTTGTTATGAAGGTATACAGTTGTAATGCAAGCCTTGGCCCAAAGGAAGAAAGGCATATTCTGATCATGCAACATGGCCCTCACTGCCCCCACAATAAATCAATTTTTCCTTTATGCCACTCCATTCTACTAAGGAGTTTATGGTACTATCAAATATTTTTGTATGCCCTCATATTTGCAATACTCATCAAAATATTTGGAGGTATAATCACCCCTATTATCTGATCTGAGTGCCCAAATCCTCCTCCGACTCTGGTTCTCCATAAGAGATTTGAACTCTTGAAACATCTGCAAGACCTCCTCAAATTTATTGCTCCTCGAGAAGTAGATTCAGGTCTTCTTGGAATAGTCATTGATGCATGTCACATAATACTCAAAACCTCTTAGAGAAACAAATGGCATAGGACCACAAAAATTAGAATATATCAAATCAAGGACTCCAACTAACTTGTTATCATTGCTCAAAAAAGAAGTCTTGGTGTACATTCCCAAAGCACAGCCTCTGCATAGATCATTGTTCCCAGTGCTAAACTCAGGAAATCCTATGACCATGTCCCTCAACATACTCAAAGATGGATGATGCAAATGAACCATCCTCCTATGTCGTAGCTCACAAATATCACTATTGTTGTTATGTGTCAAAGCATGTTTGGGTTGATATAAGAGTTTGTACAAATTCCCACATCTGAATCCAATGGTGTAAGAGGTAGATGGTCCTACAGTCTTGGGTAAAATGCGCACATGTCCATCCAAAAAATACACCCCAAGTCCCATGTCCTCAATCATGGAAACTGATGTCAAATTATTTTTCAGCCCGGTTACAAACAACACATACCTCAAAGTCATGGGACTCCTCGAATCTCTCTAAAATGTAATGGTCCCACGCCCAAGAACTCTGATAACTATGTCATCCACCGACATGACCTCCACATCTATACCTTCCTTTGAAAGCTCAAATAACATCTCTCAAGCACATGTTATGTGGATCGAAGCTCCACTGTCAATATACCAAGTGTTGGTGGTGGATGCGCTGAAATAATGGCCAGTCAACAAAGAATGATCCCTCTCAATCTCAATGTTTGTACTGGTGATGATGGATGGTCTCTCTCTCTTAAAATGCCCATTACAGAGAGAAAACTCTCTCTCGAATGTAGGTGTAAAATCATCAAACTCCGACGAATTTGTTGTCTGTCGTATCTTCTTCTTCTTCTTCTTCTTCTTCTTCTTCTTATGTGGGTACTGTCCAACATAGTGCCCAAACTTCTGACAAAGAAAGCACTTTATAGTGCTCGTGTCCATCTTATGTCCATCCTACTGCTTAGTCTCGCCCTTCTTTAGGCCTTCTTGAAATTATTCTATCAATTGGAAATTAAAGCCACATTCTCCTCATCCTCCCTACTAGTAGAAGAGATGCCCTACATAAGACCTTTCCAGGTCTCATCTTGTCTAAAATCATCCCATATTTTGTCCCAAGAATGCAAGTTCTCCCTAGATACTATAGCCTCCACTAAAACAACCCAAGGCTTTGCAACCCTTCACATTTTTCCACACTAGCGCAATGCCATAAACAACATCCCCTACTCCTGCAAGCTTATCTCTCACCTGAGATATCCTACTAAGGTAGGAAGTCACCCCCTCTTCTTTGACCATCGTAATACTCTTCAATTTTTCCCTCAACACCATTTTCTGGTTCTCATTTGAGCTTTGGTGCAAGCTGATCAAAACATACCACATCTTAAATGCACAGTCTTTGCTTGATATATGTAGGATAACATGTTCTTTAACTACATATAGAATGATCCTTCTAGCTTTTATATCATTTTTGTTGAAGGCTACAAGTGCTTGTGGATCGGTGGAAGTGGGAACTTGAATAGGATTTGCTTGTGTACTATGAACCACTTCATCCTAAAGTTCATTTTCCTATAATATAAGCACCAACCTAGCTTTCCATGGGATAAAATTCCCAGCCCCATCTAGCCTATCCACCAACCTAAGTCATGTTTCCATTTCACTGCAAATTCAAGCTTCAACATGGTGTTTCCCACTAACAAAAGAAATTCACTAACATTCTGAAATATTCACTGTAATAATTATTCTCCTTCTCTAACCTCTCTCTGATACCATGTAATTTTTTTAGCTCATTACCCAAACCAGTTTCATGCCTCTATTTTGATAGTTTAATGCCCAACCCAATTTGTCATTAATGCTGCAAACTAGTGGTTTTTCTCATAAACAAAATGAAAGAAACACATGAATAATTTTTCAACTTTTATGAGGAGAAATTTATAACACAGTCACACATATAAAAAATCAGAGTCATAAATTTTTGGTCAATTGACCCAGGAAAAACCCCAACCTATGGGGAAAACCTGTGAGAGAGAGTTTCTTTAACATTACAATAGAAAATAAAAATTCAGTCACAACTTATCTCAACCATATGAGAAAAATCTAGCCTCGAAATTTGTGCCACTTCGTAAATTAATTATCAGATTTTTTATGTTTGCTAACCACCTTGATTTTCGTGTTGCTATAGGACTCTATGGACAGACTATACGGATAGGATGTATAGACTGGAAGTATGGTCAGAAACCTTGGTTTTCATGCCAATAGGAACAACAAATGATTGCCTCAAAAGTTGTGTCCCACTACCTTGAAATATGCATCCTTTCTTAGACCAAAAATGAATGTATGGACTGGTACAATATGATTACAATAAATGCCTAAATTACTGCCTCAAAAATCGTGCCCAGACTGGTTTTATGGAGAGAAATTCCTATGGCTTGGGGTACCACAACAGACAGCTTGACTCCAGAAATCAATCATTTCCAATATGCAATAGAAATTAAATATCTAACACTAAAGGATCAAAACTCGTACCTTATTCCGGACGGTTGAAGTAGATCCTCGTTGAGCTTTCCAACTTCAGCTTGAATTGATAGATTACTTCCTCAACAACAAGTAAGCAATACAAGCATACTATATATATTGGTGTTAGATCTATTCTAGCATATATAATCAACAATCCTCCACTTTGGCATCCACCACCTCAATCCTCCATCTCTTGATAGCAAGCTCACAAGAAAAAGGCAAGCTTGGGAAGAACACAAAAGTGCTCCAAGGGACAAAGGGATGCATACTCAAGCACAAGTTCCAGCAACAATGGACTATAGTTTCTTTGTTTTCAATTCTCTCATGTGTCTTCAATGTACCAAAGAGCTCCTTATATAACTTTTCAAAAGGGGTAATGAAAGGTCGAATCCGAGTGATCTCAAGGCATATGGAAGGCCAGGAGTCAAGTGAGTCGGATCCATGCCAAGGAAAACTCCAAAAGGATTTGGATTATGCACACATCCCGATGTACGTGATTTTAGGGGTCAAACCTGCGTATATACACGATTAAGGGTTTAAAAGTCGTGTGTATTAATTTTCACATGCTTTAAGGGATGGTCAAGGAAACATCAAAGGACAAAAAATGGTCCAAGGGGTCTAAGGAGTCTGCAGAGGGATAGGGGAAGGCCATACAAGTATGATTCACTTGGAATGGTAAAATCAGCTATAACAGATGCCCCCTAATGTGTGAGGTTAGAGGGGTCATACGATGGCTGAAATACATTATAAGTCCATCCCAGAAGTGGAGTGATGAAGGATCCCAAATGGAAGGCCAGCCACCCAATCAGCATAGTACAATTATACAAATCTGCACATAACTGCAAATACATATAGAAATCCCAGATACATAAGAGTACAATGGCCATGAATAGGCATGATACAAGATATCACATAAGTGGTCATCGCCATGTACAATATACATAAATCAGAACTCTTTGATGAAGATATACAAAGGACCATGATCTCCATAATGGCTGAAGATATATAATGGATCAAGATCTCCATAATCCCTGGAAATTTCTGACATATACTGGAATCAAGTCACGAGAGCTTAAATCTCATGAACATTGGAACGATCAAGGAGGTAGCATATAAGATATGCCACCAATCTAGAGGGTCTTCTACACAAACTGCTACGAGTACATGTCCTACTATGTGAATAGAGGTGTCGAGGTCGAACATAGTAGTCCATCATCTGATTACTGGTTATTGATGTATATCATTAACAGATGCAAGATCACCCATCGATAATGAAAATGGGAATCAAGGTACTAGAGTACAAACTAACAAGTGTGAATAAATGTGTTGAGGTCAAACACTTGAGAGGATCCATCGATCAGGAGAAATTGATGTATTCCCAAATACTGTTGATGGCAAGAGAACCTTCCACTAATGACTGCAAGTCTCAAGGCACTCAAAATGACTCTAGATTCCAATCCCAGAATAAATGATCTGAAGTTGATAAGATGAAATTTATTGGAAGGATGGAATTAAGGCATCCCCCATTATCCAACACGAGGTACTCAGCCAGGCTATATAATATGGAAGGACTCGATCATAAGGTGCACGAACCAGTAACTGTATCGGGAATGGCCAACCTGCAAAGTCAAGATAACTGAGGAATGGCCAACTCAGTTTTCACATGTTTATAGGGATGGTCAAGGAAACATCAAAGGACAAAAAATGGTCTAAGGGGTCTAAGGAGACTACAGAGGGACAGGGGAAGGCCATACAAGTGTGATTCACCTGGAGTGGTAAAATCAGCTATAACAAATACCACCTAATGTGTGAGGTCAAAGGGGTCATACGATGTCTGAAATACATTATAACTCCATCCCAGAAGTGGAGTGATGAAGGATCCCAAATGGAATACCAGCCACCCAATCAGCATAGTACAATAATACAATTCTGCACATAAATGCAAATACATATAGCAGTCCCAGATACATAAGAGTACAATGGCCATGAATAGGCATGATACAAAATATCACATAAGTATTCATCGCCACGTACAATATACATAGATCAGAATCTCCATGATGAAGATATACAACGGACCATGATCTCCAGAATGGTTGAAGATATATAATGGATCAAGATCTCCATAATAGCTGGAAATGTCTGACATATACTGGAATCAACTCACGAGAGCTGAAATCTCATGAACACTGGCACGATCAAGGAGTTAGCATATAAGAGATGCCACCAATCTAGAAGGTCTTCTACACAAACTGCTACGAGTACATGTCCTATTATGTGAATAGAGGTGTCGAGTTCGAACATAATAGTCCATCATCTGATCACCGTTCATTGATGTATACCGTTAACAAACGCGAGATCACCCATCGATAATGAAAATGCGAGTCAAGGTACTAGAGTGAAAACTAACAAGTGTGAATAAATGTGTCGAGGTCAAACACTTGAGAGGATCCATCGATCAAGGGACATTGATCTATTCCCAAAAACGGTCGATGGCAAGAGAACCTGCCATTGATGACTGCAAGTCTCGAGGCACTCGAAAATGACTCTAGATTTCAATCCCAGAATAAATGATCTGGAGTTGATGGGATGAAATCTGCTGAAAGGAGGGCATTAAGGCATCCCCCATCATCCAACATGAGGTACTCAACAAAGTTGTATAATGTGGAAGGACTTGATCATAAGGTGCATGAACCAGTAACTGTACCAGGAATGGCCGACATGCAAAGTCAAGATAACTGAGGAACAGTTGACTTAGGTTTCAACTTCCTTTGAATATGAGCATAACGATGAATGTTGACTTACATAAAGGCAGCATAGTCTCAATATACAAAACTGGTACTTCTCTGCGACACAGGAGGCATCGACAGAGGCTCCATGGGGACTAGAAGCTTAACCAGTCGATGGAGATAAACTCAGATAAACTAGTACAACTCCTAAAGTCAAACTATAAACCCAACCAATGGATGTGATATACAGTGCTATTGTTCGAAGGCGACACGACTCGACAACTGCCAAAAGATAATATCTTTCCTTGTCCAAATTTTTGGTTTTTTGATTTTTTTTGGACTTTTTCAAATATTTAAAAAGCTTGAAAAAGAATAAAATTGCTTTATAGTTACAGACTAGGAGGAGACGAGTGTCATATGGGAAAACAAACTAGTTCCAAGTAGCGGAACATACCTATGCTCAATGCAAGGATACATGTGTAGGATAGCCACACTCGGGGGAAAATCCCCTCTCAGTAAAAATAGGGAATCAAGTTGCAAAGAATAAATAAAATGGCTCTACATGGCTAGACACGAGACAAGCTCAGGCTATATGGCTGAAACTCAATGTCAGGGAAGCCGACATAAGGCGCAATAAGGCAGGCAAAGCTCATGATAATGCAATTACAACTTAACATAAGGGAGTCTTGAGGGAAATAGGAAAACAATAGATCAAGAGGAATATGAGGCTCTTGCGAAATGTCATGGCAATACTATACAACGGACTCCCACACCCTAAGGGGCAAAATGTCAGCATGGGCACCAAATGCAAACAAGGCGCTAACTAGGGTACCCATGTAAGGTCAAGCTCTACCACTCATAGCATGCCACTTCTAAAACAATAAGAAGGTTCTGTGACATAATAGAGTGGGTTCATACCCAAGTCTATAATGAAATGGTCATAAGGTCATGCAAAATGCAAACGGTGATGAAACCTAACCTATATGCCAGTTTAGACATGATACCTAAAATCAGCACGAACAAGTTAATCCAATAGCTGAAACGACACTCAAAAAGGTCTCCTACATCATAAATTAGTCCAAAAATGGTCCAAAAGGATTAGAAACGGTCCAAACTATAGGAAAGGGGGTAAAAATTTGAAAAAATTTGAAACATTTCTACAAATAGTAAAAAATTCAAAATATTATAAAACATTTGAAATTTTTACCCATTTGAGCTCAGAACTTCGATAGCAAATTCCAGGAGATCCAGCTGGCGGAATCCACTACCGTTTTTTCCAGGTACTTACCCATGCTCTACTCTTCGATTTTGATGCAAATTTTGTCAAATTCCATGGTGTATTTGGATTTCCAGGCCATTCTAAAATAGGTGCTACGGCCCACGTGGAAATCGATGGTTTTTCCGCGTATAGGGCTGGATATACACAGAAAATGATCTCACTGACACGTACATACGTGGTTGTTTGGCAAACAGTTGTGTATGCGGCCATGCTTAAGGTCTTTCAAGTATTCTAATGGACAAACTTTAAATTGTTTGTGCGGGATGGTCCTAGAATGGAGAGAACGTGAACATGGTGATGTAGAAGAGGTAGTAAGGGCCGATCTAATGGCTCAACAAATGTTACGTGCATGCAAGCTTTACAAATTTTGGTGTCTTGGTGGCTTAAGGGCCAAACTAGGACTATTGTAGATGTTAGTGGACTGTTGGGATCTAGACTTAGAGTCATTCTAGATAAATGGGATGTCCCTCACCATAGAAGTGGAGGACATATACTTTATTACTAGACTTTCCCGATGGGGGGAATTAGTGAACCTATGTTCTCGTGGGCCCAGAGGTGGCCTGACTATAGATGAGTACATTGCGATGTACTGCTATCCGGACATGGAGAAGGTGGGGAGTCAGATCCAAACTAACTCCATACAGGTGTTGGGCCTAAAGGCCATCCTATTGACACTGGGCAGGATAGCAGGCTTGGCTTCACTCCACCAGGCCTCGCGGCCGTTGATGTTCTATGCAGTGGAGTGCATGAGACCCACGGTATACGATTGGAGCACTGCACTACTAGGAAACATGAAACACCAGCTCAGTGAGTGCAAGATGGGTAGAGTGCAAAACTTTGATTTTAGCAACATACTGAGCACGTTTTTCTTCAAGAGTGTTCAAGGATTGAGCCCTTGAGTTGATGTTCCTCTACATGGGGTTCGAGATCCATCCCAACAACATTGGGTGGATGCGATGCATAGACTGGGTGGAGGTAGGGTGTTCAACCCCTATCCAGCTGATTTCTTTCCATGGTGGCGATGACAAATAGTTTCCATCGATGACTACCCCTATTCAGGGATAGATTTTCGAGGAGACCCGGACATGCTACTACCACCAGGATCGACATACAGTGACATAGGTAATGAATCTCGACCCTCTCTTTAAAAATTTTGAGTTATTTAATTTTTTGTGTTTTCTGATTATATGGAATCAAAAGACATGTTTTTGGGTGACAATACGTAGTCACATCTACCATATGCATGCAGATGTGGGACCATGGCAGCCTAAAGGATATCACGAGTGTGGATGTAGAGCGGACACTCCAAAGCATTCATACCAACTTCATGAGGCTAACACATAGAGTACCCATGGTGCAAGTCGAGGACTTGCCTAAGGCCATGCAGCGCTAGGTGGTGGGTGTACCACGAGCATGGGTGAGGCTATTTCGATGGCTGGCTAGAGCCGTAGTGACATTCCATGATCACAACCCCCCTCCTCCTCCACAGGCTTAGATACCTGGAAGTGATACATTTTGTATTACCATGTATTATATTTTGGTGGCTCGAGAGCCCCATTTTTGTATTATGACACTATGTATTACCACATTTTGGATGTTTATAAAAACTTTTATGATGATCGGTTTATTTATTTACATGTGTAAAAAATTGTATTTGTGATGAGTTTAGTGTGTGTGAAACAAATGCCAATCTAACACGTAGTTAGCATATGAGTCAGCAACTTGATTATTAATTCTTGGAATATGTATGTATGTTATATTGTCGAATTGCCGTTCTAATAATCTCACACGTAAGAATCTTCTTAATAACGTCAGATCTCTAACATGGTACAAACCATTAAGATGTGACACTACTAACTCCGAATCAAGACGTACCTCAAGAGAGAGAACGCCATGTAAAATGGCATCCCGTAGAAGCTCAATAACATCACTATATTCAGCAACATTGTTTGAAGATGGCCGTAAACATACGCCTCTTGAAGACAATACCTGATCCATAGGAGTATAAATCACCCAAGCAGCAGAGGCTGAGTGTTGAGTGTGATAGCTCGCACCATCCGTGAATCCTATGTAGGTGGAAGATTCCATTGACATCTACCAAAAGAAATGGAAACTAATCACAAGCCCGATCACTATAAGAAAAAGACCTACCTATGCAAAACTATACAATAATATACAATAACCACCCTTGGCTAAAAATCATGCATAGTACTTTTTGAGATAAAGCCCATTTCTAGGCTCCGCCAAGGCCGTTCCCTCATAATCCACTAACTCATAAGCACCCTTCTCTAACACACGTTTGACGACGTAAAGACCACACCACATGAGGTTAAACATTCCTTCCCCCAAGGGTTCTTTCGGTTGATCCCACAAAAGGACCAAGTCTCCCTCACTAAACCTCCTTGGAGGGACAGACTTATCATACTGGACCTTTACGCGACACTTATTTACTTCTAGAGCCACCAAGGCATCTCGATGTGGCTCATCAAGTTGCTCAAGGTGGACCAAACGCTCCTCCAATGGGGAAGTGTCTGGTAAGAGCTCTATGTCTATCTTCAAAGAAGGAATCTCACACTCAACCGGAAATACCGACTCAGATCCATGTACAAGTTGATATGGAGAAAAACCTGTGGTAGTCTTAACAACGGTTCTATGAGCCCACAAAGTAGGATATAACATAATGTACCAATTATTCTTGCTTTGTGTGATGGTTTGTTGGAGAATGGATTTGAGTCATTTGTTCACTGCTTCTACTTGTCCATTCACTCGAGGGTACTAAGAGGAGGAATACTCTTATTTGTACCCTAACTTTGATGCCAACTCTTCCATCATACGATTATGAAAGTGCGAGCCATGGTCAATGACAAGCTCTTTCGGAATCCCAAACCGAGTAATAATCTAGTTGAATATGAAGTGCGTGGCTGTCTCACCGTCGGATTTAACTGTAGGCATAGCCTTAGCCCATTTCGTGAAGTAATCAATAGCCACTAATATATGATGATGCCCCCCAGCTAAAGCTAGGTTGCAATCCATAAAATCAAAGCCCCCACTTAGTCAAGGGACCGGAGGTGATGATGGGATGTAACGGGGCAGGTTTCGAGCGCATGTTACGTGCAAAAACCTAGCAAGGGTGGCACCTCTTGACCGCATCTACACAATACTTCAAGATCGATGACTAGAAATAACCCACTCTTAAGATTTTTTGGGCTGTAGAAAGCCCAGATAGATGAACACCACACGCCCCTCCATGGTAGTCATTCAGCACTACCTCAGCCTCTTCATGAGTTAAACAACAACATAAAATGGAATCTACCCCATGGCGGTACAAAGTGTTATCCACTATGAGGTAATTCTTAGACACGTGACGTAACTGTCATCATTCATCCTGTGAGAGGTGAGTAGGGACCCTCAATGTTTGTAAATATATAATGATATCCCCATACCATGGGTCTAAATTTGAGATTAAGAAGATGTGCTCATCGATAAACGTATCTTCACAAACCAACTCCTCGGCCTCGCTTGGGAAATCCGATAAAAGCTCTGCAATAATTAACGATTTCTTCTATTTTGCTGAAACAAACTCAAGATCGAATTCTTGCAGGATGACAATCCATTTATTATATTTTCCCCCAATCATCCTTCAAGTGAGGACAAATTGAAATGGATTGACATGGGCTACAACCAAGGTCTGGCGAAGGAGAATATAATGTCTCAACCGTTGAACCACATGTACGGTAGCTAAGGTAGGCTTCTCAACATGAGAATAATGGATCTCCGCGTCAATAAGATTTTGGCTCAGATAGTATATGACATGCTCTTGGAGCTCCTCATCCTCTTGAACCAAAACCACACCAATCGTCTCCATGGACGCGGCCACATAAAGTAGGAAATCACAGCTATAGTCTGGGGGACTAATCACCGAGGTCGATGCTAGGGCTCGCTTGAGCGCATCAAAGGACTCCTCTTGGTCATCCCAACAAAAGGTGGTTTCCTTCTTCAAAAGATGCATGAAGCCTCTAGCGAAATTGGCAAAATTGACAATGAATCTCCGTAAGAAGTTTGCCATGCCTTGCAAACATTGAAGATGATGAATATTTTATGGGAGAGACCACTGAAGTATTTCCTCAACCTTCAAAGGGTCGACTCTTATACCCTCTTTAGAAACAATCAATCCTAATAAGCGACCAGACTACACACAAAAGATGCACTTGTGAGGATTTAGACTGACCAAATAAAGGCGGCACCTTTCAAATACCAATCTCAAATGATAGGAATGACGCATTCTCATACGAGAATGAGTAGCAAGGTCATCTAAAAACACTTCAATAATCGATTTGAGATCATAGAGGATCAAGTTCATAGCCCGCTGAAAAGTAGCTCCGACGTTTTTAAGGCCAAAAGGCATTTTCTGATATGCAAAAGTTCCCCAAGGACAAATAAATGCAGTCTTATGTTGCTCCTCAGGTTTGATTTGTATCTGATTATATCCAGAAAATCCGTCCATAAAGGAAAAAACCTCGCTACCCGCACACTCATCCAAAATCTGATTAATAAATGGTGTGGGGAAATTGTCCTTAGGACAGGCACGATTCAAATCACGGAAATCAGTACATATGCGGATCACTCCCTGCTTCTTATCCACTGGAATGGGGTTTGAAACCCACTCCATTAAGGGAATGGGATAGATAAAACTGGCTTTCAACAATTTCTCTATCTCTTCCTTAATCATGGGTGCTTTCCTAGGATTCACTGCACACAAGCATTCTCGAACAGGCTTAGCATTGGGGTAAGTCTTAATCTCATGTTCAAGAATGCAAGGGTCGATACCTGGCATTTCATCATAAGACCAAGCAAAGATATCACGAAATTCTTTAAATAGCTCGGTGTATTCTTGAATCTCAGCATGGGAACATTCTGCCCCAATATAGACATTCTCTATCCTGCCAAGATCGCAAGAGATATTGATAGGAATAGTTGGAGATATTTTCATGTTTCCATCAACCATCAGACCAGGAGAGCTTAATGGAACCATAGGACTACCAATTATCTCACTAAGAACCTCCTTAAAGTCCTCATGCTCCAAGCGGTCAAGCTCGGGAAGAAAGTAAGATCTATGATGGAGCTCTTCCCATGGTAGCTCAACTTCTGACATGGCCTCAATAATCGCTTCATCTGAAGGAAAAACACTATTAAAGAAGTCATGCATGTGAGAAGACTGTACTGCCCAAGTAGGCAACACATAAGGGTCCTCCTCCTTCGTCCGCAAAGAGGAAGGACTCGGCTCTGCAACACACCCAATATTAGATTGATAAGCTACCATACTTGCACACAACGGCAAGCCCGTCACGATGGACTCACTCAAAGGACTCGGTGTAGGAAGAATCCAAGGATCTTCCATATGACTCGTGCGAAAAGACACCGATCACATAGATGTCGAAGCCTCACTGGAACTAGACCCTATCATAAGGATAGGTGCAGGACAACTAAAAATTCCCACTAGGGATGGATACATGCCCACACTCACACTCCCAGTTGCCGGCTGAGAGTGCTATACAATTGGGATCGAAGCTCCCGAAGATGCAGTAATTGACGGATTAATCTTGAATGACATTTGATAAATCGTAACTATATTCCCATTAAATGGAAAGCATACAATGTGAAATAGGGAAGAAGCTACAGCTTGCATACTGTATATCCAATTCCTACCCAGCAAGAGATTGTAGTCAAGGGGCGCATCAACCACCTCAACCTCTATCACAACGGTCTTCCCTCCCAAACGGACCTTAAGGGAAGGAAGGATCCCGTGCAGTCTAAACGATCTCCCATCAAACACAGTTAACATGGTCACTGATTTAGACAACTCAGGGGAATCTAAACCCTTCGAACACGATAAAAACATCACATAAGCAGCAGCACCTTCGTCAATCACAGTGCACTTGACGGTCATGTTAAGACATTCTATGTGAATCAAAAGAGACACATAGTAAGGCAAGCGAGGTTGAAGTCCTGTAGTTTCAAATTTGATCACGGAGGAAGAATTATCATCATTCACACCAAGGATAGAAAGAAAATCCTTCCTTTATGAAGGACAACTCTGAAGTACTTCTAGTCCAGACATCACATAAGAAGTGTGTCCCAAATCTTTGACAACAGAATAGTTATGGGCGGCTCGAACATTAGGATTGTGCCCCGAATGCTTAAAGACTCCCTTAGGAATGCGAGGTGCAGCTTTAGGTTTATCCACAGGTTTTTCAATACGCAAAGGAGTCCTTAGTGGATCAGGTTCCTTTCCTGGGTTGGGTTGTGACGAAGCATAGTCCTTCGCGTGGGTCAGAACTTTTGCAGCACGTACCATGTTAATACAACCATGACCACTACCCTCCAGTGGATCCTGATCACCGCCAGACTGATCATGGGTCCTCGAGTTCATATTTTGATTGAGAGGTAAAGGGTTAGTCAGCACAGCTGGGCCCTATGCTAAGAATCTCGAGGCTTTATCGATACGAGGGCACAAGTAAGTGAGGTGATCTTCCTTACACAACGTGCAAGGAAATTTAACCTTACGTTTATCTTGCTTGTCCCCCCAGCATTACGGGCATTCTCATCATTATTATTAGCATGTTCATTCCTATTCCCACCCTTACGATTATTCTTACCCTTCTTTTTATTCCATCCGGGATGCTGGTTAGCCTTTTGGTCTGACGATTGCACTGAAAGCACACTTGTTTTTTGGGCGTGTTGAGATGAATTCATGGCTTGTCCCAAAGTAGAGTGGTTGATTGACAATTGACTAACTTGTTTCGCAACCGAATCCCCAGGTTTAGCACTCGCACAACTAACAATTCCATCGGCATGTGGTCCAGGTTTAACTTTGGGGTTGAAACTAGAAACGCGAAGCATTGGGAATGATCTCATATAACAAACCGGATTGAGCATAAATCAAAACTAGCTCTTGTGCCCTAAAAATGGCTTGTTCCTCATTTTGCACTCCAGATGTAGAAACATCCTTCGCTATATACAGCAATAACGACTTAAGGAACCATTCGAGGAGGAATTTCGACGGTATAAAGGCTTTAATTAACCTCTTCCTTCTACGCCACTCTTAGATATGATCCGAGATATGTGTGGCTTTATCCTGCCGAAATGTCGACAAGAGTTTCATACCAACGTCATAACGCACTGGTAGCTGGAAGTGGTTAATAAAAGTCACCGCTAGGTCGTCAGACAAAGCGAATTCCCCCCTAGGTAGCTCTATATACCATTTTGTGACAGGCCCTGAAAGAGTGCATTGAAATAGCCTTAAACGGATTGAGTCTTGGTGTAAGGAATTTGAAGAGCACCATAGGTGAAAGTTAGTAACATGTTCCCTCAGATCCTCTCCCGGTTTTCCCTCGAATTTGGGTATCCGAGGGAAGCTTAGTACGGACAGCCGGCTAAGCGGGGTTATGAGCTATAGGATTGTTTGTTAATCTCGACAAGTCAGGAAGATTCAGCGTTGCGAGGAAAGGGAACCTAGGATGATTAGATCGATGGACCGCTCCCTGATAGTTTTGATTCACATAGGTCTGATTACCATAACCACCATGGCCTTGGCCATAGTGCCCTCCTCCTGTTTGACCCATATAGGGTGGCATGGAAGCACCATAGTGTGGTGTACCTTGACTATTTGGAGCTACAAAGCCGTAATTTGGAGAGTAAGCAGGTTGTTGATACCCACACCCATAAGGCGAAGAACCCTATCCATATTGCGTCCCATAATAGGGTCCATAATTCATCGCATGAGAGGTCCCATGAGACACTTCGTAAGTAGGAATATACGCTCCGGAAGTAGGAATATACATTTCAAAAGTAGAAATATACGCTCCGAAAGTAGGAATATACACTCTGGAAGTATTAATATGACCTCTAGAAGTATGAACATGACCTCCTGAAACAATGGGTGGTACTTGAGCCTGAGACACAACTGGTCGAGTAACCGCAGTATGGACACGACTCGTAGCAACGTTTCGGCCCAAAGGACCCCATGAATGAGGTGGAGGGTGAGCATTCAAAGAACTAGGGACAGAGGATGAAGGGACCTATGTAATTATGTACGTGTTATTCCCTATAGTCACTTGTCTCGGATCTGGTATCCTAATAGGATCACTAACCCTAGACCTAGGAGGAATATGTGATGTAGCTTCCACTGTCAGGATGAAAGGTGCAATGTGACTTGTGCTCCCAAACCTCTCCACATGGTAAGGAATGAGAGTGCCCCGAGGCATAGTGTTAGGCTCAAACTCAGACTCGACATGGAATGCCAAATCATGTGTGGGAAAACCAGACATACCATAACTACCATAACTGGTGCTTGCGAGTTCAAAATGAGTCTCATCATCTTCTGGCATTCCATACCGACGATGCATCAATGGGGGATCAACACTAGAGTAAGTAGGTCTATCATGAGAGGTACCTATCTCAGAAATTATAGGACCTAACTCAGTCAAATCAGGTGAAGGATCATAGTTAGAAGTAAACTCCCCATCTTCCACTTGAATGGGAGAAGGTGGTTCAGGAATACCTTCTACATGGTCTCCCATCATGTGTGAATCAATTTGCGAAGTAGTCCACCTGGACTGTCTATTTTTCTCTCCCAAAGGAGGAGGAGATGTAGAAGACAGAAGTCCTTCTAAACGATGAGAACGGTGAGGAGCCGCACCTGAATCCATAATGGCTCAAAAAATATAAAAGACTCTCTATCTACGCAAACCCTAGGCAAGCTAACGTGCATAGAGCAATCACCAATAAAATCTAAAGCCAAACGCAAGAAATCAAGGGTAGGATAAGTGAGCTCCCAAATGAAGTAGGTATGTCTCACCTAGGAGAGGCTTGAGACTCCCATACACAACAAGTAGAGGTATGTAACCAATTATTGTGGCCCTCAGCTTCAACGTGTAAAGTGACTGTGCTGTCTGACCCCAACCTGGTCGGGACACCCATAGAATAACCCTTGCAAAGTACCCCCTCGATATCCTAGGTAAGGCCACTAAGGTCACCTCAGTATAATCAATGCTCAAGCGGACAGTCGCAGGCGGGATTGACTGTATGGGCAGGGTAGCTAAGCCCAAAACTCTCGAAAGAGCCCCCAAATACAAATACAATCCTAAAAATATCTTCGGTGCTACTCAGTTATGACTAGGGGTCATCCCAATCAATAACCGCTCACACTGCCTCGTGCTTAACTCCCTTTTGAGAGGAGGATCCTGAGAAACACTGGTTATACCAAGGAATTTCACACACTCACCTGGACAAACACATACATGTTGTTGTTTAGTGGTCTTGGAGAATTTACTCACAATGAATTATTCCAAGACCCTAAAACCTAATCTTGTTGGTGAACCCTATCAAATAAAATAGTGTAGTTCATTTTAATTAAGCGTTGATTTTAATTGGCTTTATTACTCAAAAGAGGTATATGGCTTTGTGTCCATGAAAAATAGGGTATGCTACTACGTGAAATGCACAATTTTCTTCGAATGATAGGTGCAAGCTTTCCTATATGAAATCCTGACTAATACTCCAAAGCAAATCTAGTGTAAGTACTATGCAAAATGCAAGATGCAATGCATGATGATAAGCAAATATTTTTGGATTTTTTGAAATAAAAATGAGATATTAAAGCAAAAGAATCGTTCTACAACCCCCAGACTCTGCAAGCACACTCAAGCAGCACTCAAGCAAAGTACTAAGGTAAAAGAAATCTAATGCACTAATCCCAAAACAAAAAATCGAAAATGCAATGACAAGAACATTCTTCAAAAAAAGAAATTTTACCCTAAAAAAACGTCTCTGGTCAGAAATAGGGGTGTATACAGACTCTAGCAGTATCAAAGGAGACTCAATAATCATCAAAATTCACCCAACAACCATCCATCTTCCTCTAGAAGGAAAAACTAAGAACATATGTGACTATTCGCAGTAAACCTGCGTGTGTATGCAGAAATAGCAGTGAAACCCGCGTATATACACGATTGTGAGTTAAAAAATCGCGTACAAGAAGAAAGGTGCATAAAAAAAATACAAATAGACAAGCTAAGACAAACTTCACACCAATCAGACACTACCAGGCAAACATGCCCCCAGACCCAACACAGAAACAAGAGAAAAAAGAGTAATTCAAAGTCATTGAATGCCGATAGAAAACCCCCAAAGGAAAACTACTAGGAACTCCCTAGTGGAGTCTCCAATTTTGTTACGGAGAGAAATTCCTATGGCTTGGGGTACCACAACAGGCAGCTTGACTCAAGAAATCAATCCTTTTGAATATGCAATAGAAATCAAATATCTAACACTAAAGGATCAGACCTCATACCTTATCCTGGACGGTTGAAGTAGATCCCCGTTGAGCTTTCCAACTTTAGCTTGAATTGATGAATCACTTCCTCAACAACAAGTAAACAAGACAAGCATACTATATATATTGGTGTTAGATCTATTCTAGCATATATAATCAACAATGTATAGGCATTTGAAATCATCAATGAATAAAATATTCATTCAAACATACATTATTGGATAGGAAAATATATTTCTGTTAATATAGTAAATCAGTTATTACAATGGATACAACCTTTGTCGGCACGTCTGCGAATCGGAGAAACTGAATCCCCCACTTGGGCCTCCACCACCTCAATCCTCCATCTCTTGATAGCAAGCTCGCAAGCAAAAGGCAAGCTTGGGAAGAACACAAAAGTGCTCTAAGGGACAAAGGGATGCAGACTCAAGCACAAGTTCCAACAACAATGGACTATAGTTTCTTTGCTCTTAATCCTCTTATGCCTTCAATGTATCTAAAGAGTTCCTTATATAGCTATTCAAAGGGGTAATGAAAGGTTGAATCCGAGTGATCTCAAGGCATATGGAAGGCCAGGAGTCAAGTGAGTTGGATCCATGTCAAGAAAAACTCCAAAATGATTTGTATTTTGCACACATCCTGATGTACGCGGTTTTAGGGGTCAAATCCGCGTATATACGCGATTAGGGGTTTAAAAGTCGCATGTATTAATTTTCACATGTTTATAGGGATGGTCAAGGAAACATCAAAGGACAAAAAATGGTCCAAGGGGTCTAAGGAGTCTGCAGAGGGACAGGGGAAGGCCATACAAGTGTGATTCACCTGGAGTGGTAAAATCAGCTATAACAACTAGGTTTTTCTACTCTTCGATTTTCGTGCCAAAGACTGCTATACATATGGATTGGGAAACGTACCAGTTCAAGCTCTATGGATTCGTGGGAATCATGCCTCACCAAATCTGCCCTCCCTCTCTAAAATTAATGCAAGGATCATGATATTTTCTCCTTTTAAGTGACTTAGGAAAAAAGCCACTGGGAGAACACCTTCCTAGAGACTCATTATAGTTAGAATAGACAAAGGTTAGTTATATTTTAATAAATGATATTGAAACTCCATTATAAATTGCTATTATATATATATATATATATATATATTCTCTTTTTGAGATGGGTCTATTTTATTTTTAGAATATAAAATTATTATAATTTATTTTCAATAAAAATAAATTTGTTTTCTTGTTTTTTTAACTATAAAATAACCATAGCATTATTTTTATTTTCTTTTCTATTAAAAATAATAATAAAATTCCATTTATATTCGTGCTTAACATTTCTAATATTGTTATTTTTATATATTATTTTTTTATTCAACTATTATAGTAATATTTATTATTATTATTATAATTATATAATATAAATATATAAAAATGTTGAGGTTATTTTTGATAATTTTACTTAATGTTTAAATATAAATATTTTTTACTATATCACATATCTCTAATATCATTGTTTTTCTTCTTATTACATTTTCATTTTATTTTTTTAAACACATTCACCACTATAAATTTTCATTAATCTTCTTCTTCTCAAGTTAAAGATATTCATTAAAACATTATTCTTTTCTTTAAAAGAAGAGCCATACACTTCCGTTTTAACATTAAAGTTGTATAAACTGTATACCATGTCTCAAGAATTATAAACGTTAACATGTGTAAAGAATGGCGGATGCTTGTAAAAACAAGGAAAGTTGCTAATGCAACAAGTCCTTGCCTATAGGTTAAAGAGCATCTGTTCATAGTATAACAATGTTTTGCTACATTATTCATGTTTGGGCACATTTTTGGACAAATTTTTATTTAAATATGATTGTTTTAATCTCAAGGGCTTATTTTGTTTTGTGCACGCTAGCCAAGTCACATGTGTTCTCTTGCAAGTATTAAATTAATTTCACTTGCAGATTTCTTTGCCTGAAAGTATTAAATTAATTTCACTTGCAGAGTTCTTTGCCTCCAGTTCTCTGGCTTTGTGCATCGTTGTTTTGTTGGGCAACATGGATTCTCCTTTCTTCCTTATGTCACAGAAAGTTCTTTTTGGGTGTGGCAAGAGCTCAGTTACCGCTCAGTTTGCAACTTTGCACAAGGGTTAGTTTGAGGATTGAAGACGATGGCGTGCAAAAGAATTGCAATTTCAAGGCTTCTACAAGAAATTTTTTAAGTCTTATTGTCATCATTGTATGGTCATGTTGTAAATGTAAAATTTGAGATATTAAAAAAGTGGGCCGGCTCTTTGATAAGTGTATATGTGTCTTTGATATGTGTATATGTGTCGGCTCTTTGATAAAATTGGATACTTATTAAAAAAAAAATTGTATCAATATGAGCATTAGAGTTTAGAGTTTACATCATTATCAACACATATATATTATAATATAAATGTTAAATTGAATTTCCATCATTACTAACACGGTGGAAGTCGAATCGAAAATCTACAGCCTTCATTTCACTCAGTCATAAATAGCATTGAAAGAGAACGCGATCACGAATCCAGTATCTCTCGCTATTCAATTCAATTCATTTTACATTTTATTGAACCTGCTCGTGCGTGGCAATGGAATCCAGTGATAGCAAGAATACAAATATTGTGAAACTGATGAGTTCAGATGGTTAAGTATTCGAAGTGGAGGAGGCCGTGGCTTCCCAGTCTCAAATTATAAAGAAGGTGATGGAGGACTTGGGCACTAACACACCTGTTCCTCTTCCTCTCGTTTCCAGTGATATTTTGGAAAAAGTGATCCAATTTTGTAGATATCACGTACTTCATGATGCTAACCCTAACCCTAGGTGGGATACGGAGTTCCTTGAAACTCTAGATGATCATGAAACCCTGTTGAGACTTGTACTGGATAGGGCTATGGAGTTCCTTCAAAATCTTCTGGACTTGTTATGTGAAACGATAGCTAACATGATCATAGGTAAAGATGAAGATGATTCTACTTTTGAGCAGTAAATGAGGCAGCCATGCAAGCCTGAAAATCAGTTGTTATTTTACGTTATTTAAAATAATAAGTACAATGTTTGCCAAGTATAATAAATTCAATTCTTTACGCTTTGTAGTTAATGTTGCAAGCTCAGTTTTCTTAATTTGTGAATGTATTACAGCGTTTCACCTTTACTTCACCTAAAACTACAATCATTGTTAGGCAATGAATCGAAACCAAGATCCACAAATTTTCATTACGAGAGAACATCCTTGGTGGCTGATGGTCTTCTGATTATCAATATATCAGAGTTCACTGTATTATTCATAAGATGCCTTAATTTGGATTTGGGTTTAGGAAATTGTGGCAAGGCAAGCTAATTTTTAATGTTAGAGGAATGGGGCTTAATGGAATTTTGGTAAATTAGAAAGCATAGCAAGACCATTAAATAATATTGTGTGGAATGAAAAGAATTTATATTAGTTATTAGTTAGTTAGGTCAACTATATGAGTGATAAATGTTTTGTTAGATCCAAATTAAAGGTATGGAAGCAAAGGAAATTATGCTTTTGACACCGTATAAACACAATTGCTCTTTATAAAATGTCTTTGTGATTGTTCTTTATAAAATGCACCTTGACTTGTGGATTCAGCCTCCCTGGACATAGGGTTGCAACCCATGCATAAAGAAAACTAACACGTATTATCTTGAAGAAAATGACAAAGGATGAATACCACCACGTTGACTGACACATGCACAAAACATCGACCATGTGTGTTTCTCGGTTTCCATAACTGACATGCACATTTCAAAACTTGTTTGAGTCGATACTAATAGAAATGGCATATTATATTATATGGCTTTGTGATGTGATCAGCCTTCATAAAGAAAAGTATTATATACCAGCAAGTGTCAGGCGTTACTACTCTAAAAAACATTGAATTCTTAAAAAATGATCACGGACACTGCAGATTTTCAGCCAGTCGTCGTCTTCTATATGGCATCACGGGTATTTTTGCAGGGATTTGAGTTGTAGCTATTTCTCATCATCTGGATGCTTTATCGTGGAAAATTGAAATGGAACAAGGGTCTTGGAATTAAATGAATGCCCAACTTCATAAAGGACTCCATCTTCTTTTTTGATAGCCAAAACCGAGCCGACTAAACTTTGGTTTAGGGCTCAGTCAATATTCAAATTTCTAATTTTCACTTTTACCTTTCACGCCGACCTCTTTTCTTTTTCACCAGTTGGGTGAAACTTGTCTATGTCCGACTAGACAAGTTTATAAATTTTAGTTGGTCTTCACTCGACCAAAATTACTCCGACTTACTTGTCCGACCAGGTTTTACCTCGACCACTTTTACTTCGACCAAGTCGGCTCTCCGACCAAGTCGGACCTTCAACCAGGTCAGCTGCTTTAGTCGGCTGAGTCATCGACCACTCAAGTCGGCTCTTCGACCACTCTAGTCGGCTCACTTTGGTCGAAATCTGCAGGATATGTTTCTTAGTCTAAAGACTTAAGAAGATACAAATACTTTTCACCTGTGAGTAAAATGAAGTAAAATAGACACATTTACAAATCCAAATAACTTATGAGAAACATATGCCCAAATATGTAGGAAGACTTGAGTCGACCAATGTGCCGTAAAACCTGGAACTTTGACGCGGTGATATTTTTACGGGTTCTTGTTCTTTTACTTATCAGTAACTGTAAAAGACATTTACAGGAGTAAATCTGGAAATATGTGCGGCCAAACAAACATGCATTCAACCACAAACTATTTCATATATTAACTATGCAGAAATACAAAGTATTACAAACTTGTCGGTTACAAACTGGTCGGTCCAGACTTGTCTATCCAGACTCGTCGGTCTACAGAGCTTCAGCTCTTCGACTAAATCACATGCACAGAAGCTTGAGCTTCGACTTCTCTTTCTCACCCGGAGTTCCTCTGCTGTCTAATTCTGTATTGCTCCTGTGTTAACTGATTTACAAAATGCTTCTTCTATTTATAGGCAATTTGAAAATTGCTACTACATGGGCCGACTGACTTGCCATTGAAGACTGTAATAACTATCTACCTAACAACTTAGCTTCAGAAATAAATTCGACTGGACTACAGAGCCGAATTGTGGACTTTCCCTTCTTGTCAGACTGACAGACAAGATCTCGACTCGTACGGACTCTGACAAAGTCGGCTGAGAGTCAAGTATAGATCTGCGAGTAATTACGTTTTTCCAACACTCCCCCTTAATTATGAGCAGATGGCGATTTTTAAAACAAAAAATTACAAAATGTATCAGAGCTTAGACATGCTCTGTTTATGACAGAGTTCAATGTGTAGAACTTGTCATTCCAAGATAACTACGCAGATACTGGAATGTGTCCTTTGCCAATGGATTTGTGAAGTTGTCGGCTAGTTGGTCTTCAGACCTGCAAAATTCCAAACAAATTTCCTTGTCGTTCACCAACTCTCTTATAAAATGAAACCTTATGTCAATGTGCTTGGTTCTCTTGTGAAACACATGATTCTTTGATAATGCTATGGCTGAATTGTTATCACAGAAGATTGTTGTCGGTTCTTGATGGTTCTGTGACAAGTCTTTTAAGACTCTTCTCATCCAGACAGCTTGACATGCAGCACTTGTTGCTACAACATACTCTGCTTCAGCTGAAGATAGAGTTACTATGGGTTGTTTCTTTGAAGCCCATGAAACAACACCTGTACCAAAATGAAATGTGTATCCAGATGTGCTTTTCCTGTCATCTATGCTGCCTCCATTGTCACTGTCAGTGTAACCAATGAGTTTAAAATTTTCTGAGGTTGAATACATAATACCAAGGTCTTTTGTGCCACTTACATACCTCATAATTCTTTTACCTGCTTTCCAATGTGAGTCTTTTGGTGACTCCATGAACCTTGAGATCAGACTTACTCCATACATAATGTCTGGTCTTGTTGCTTTCAAATACATAAGGCTGCCAACAAGCCTTTTGAACAGCGTAGGATCTACAGTGGATCCTTCATCATCCTTGCTCAATTTTAAACCTGTTATCACTGGGGTTGGGGCTGTATTGTAGTTAGACATGTTAAACCTTTTTAAAACTTCACTTGCATACTTAGACTGTGATATAAAGATACCACTTTCAGACTGCTGAACTTCAATGCCCAGAAAAAACTTCATAAGCCCCAGATCAGTCATTTCAAATTCACTTTCCATGACTGTTTTAAAATCTGCTATGCCATAATCACCAGTGAATATTAAATCATCTACATATAGGCAGACAATTAACATCTTACCTTGCTCATCGACTTTGGTGTACAAGGTCGGTTCACTTTCACTTCTATGAAATCCATTTTCAATGAGATAGGAGTCAATCCGACTGTACCAAGCTCTAAGAGCTTGCTTAAAACCATAGAGTGCCTTTTTCAACCTGTACACTTTGTGCTCTTGACTTGGAACTTCATACCCTTGTGGCTGTTCCACATATACTTCCTCTTCTAGATAGCCATTTAAGAATGTCGACTTGACATCCATTTGATGAACTGGCCATTTGTTTTGTGCAGCAATGGCCAAGACTGTTCTGACTGTATCCATGCATGCAACAGGTGCAAACGTTTCATTGAAGTCGATGCCGGGTTGCTGTGTGAACCCTCTTGCTACCATTCTTGATTTGTGCTTTTTCAAATTCCCATCAGCCTCTTGCTTTGTCTTATAAATCCATTTGACACTGATTACATCCTTGTCTTTTGGTACATCGACCAGTTCCCATGTCTGGTTTTTCTCAATGCATTCTATTTCTTCATCCATGGCTTGTGCCCATACTTCTTCTTCAACGGCTTCTTCAAATGTTAGTGGATCATATATAGGGGAAAATAATGCAAACAGAGAGAATGAATTAGGTGTACCAGCTTCATATATCTCTCGCAGACTTCTTGTCTTCACCGGTTCTGTCGATGTCGACCTCGACGAATGCTTGATGGAGTCTGTTGTCCTCTTGGTGTACTTGTTGGTGTAGCTTGAGCTGCTACTTGTGTCGATGGTCCTGGTGCTGAACCATGTCTTGGTGTCATGGGAGTTGTCGGTGCTCCGACCGGTTGACTTACATGTGGTATTTGAACCACTTCCTCTTCCATATCATCATTGTCGATGTTTGACACAATCTTGACATTTATGTCGACGGTTCCATCCCATGATTCGTTCTCGACAAATTGAACATCTCGACTGATTATGACTTTCCTTGTGACGGGGTCATACAGCTTGTATGCTTTTGTGTCTTCTGAATAGCCAACAAAAATACATTTATGTCCCTTCTTGTCTAGCTTCCTTCTCAGCTCATCTGGAATATGAGCATATGCAACACAACCAAAAACTTTTAAATGTGAAACACTATGATTCATACCTGTCCATGCTTCTTGGGGAACTTTGTTCTTCACACTCTTTGTCGGACACCGGTTCATAATGTATACGGCAGTTGCGACTGCTTCAGCCCAATACTCATTTGGCAAATGTTTGGCTGCCAACATGCTGCGTGCCATCTCCATGATGGTTCTGTTCTTCCTTTCGGCAATACCGTTCTGCTGAGGTGTATACTGTGCTGTGAATTGTTTCTGTATGCCATGGGTCTTGCAAAAATTCAGAAATTCATTTGAAACATATTCACCTCCTCTGTCGATCCTTAAAATATTGATGCAATGACCACTCTGGTTCTCCACGAGTGCTCTGAACTGCTGAAAATAACCAAATGCATCAGATTTGTGTTTCAAGAAATATACCCATGTCTTTCTTAAGTAATCATCAATAAATGTTAGAAAATACTTGCAAGCACCAATGGATGATGTCTGCATTGGACCACAGATGTCAGAGTGCACAATTTCAAGTGGTGTGCGTGCTCTATAGGACTTTCCGATTGGAAATGTCTCTCTGTGTTGCTTGCCAAAAATGTAGCCTTCACAAACCCTCTCTGGTCTGTCGATCAATGGTAATCCCTTCACCATGTTCTTTGTGTGCAGTAGCTTTAGCCCACCAAAATTCAGATGTCCAAATCTGAAATGCCACAACCAGGATTCATCCTGAACTTCTGTCTGAAATGCAGCTTGCAAATTAGCGCTGCAATTTTCTCTCTTGTCGAGGATCTCGACTGTTTCTTCACTTTCTGCCTTGAATGCAGCTCCTGTCTTTGTCTTCCCTTTTATGTTGGGAACTATCCTCAATGGAAACAAGCGGTTGCTTGTCATTGGCACTTTTGCTATTAGCTGGTCGCTTGGACGCTTGTCTTTGATCACACAGTGTTCATCTTCCATGTAGACTCTGTAGCCTTTTTGTAAAAACTATCCAATGCTTAACAGGTTATGTTTCAGACCTTCGACATGATAGATATCAGGGATATACTTACTCTCCCCCTGTTTGGTTAGAATATCAATAGTGCCTTTTCCTAAGACAGTAACTTGGACATTGTTTCCAAGTGTAACATCAGTTTTAACTGAAGTGTCTAGACTGGAAAATAGATTTAAATTACCAGTCATATGATTGCTGCATCCTGAGTCTAAGTACCATATGTCATGTGGACTTTCTTGAACAACATTGCATTCAAGTGGAGATGTCGATGCCATTAATATTGCTCCTGTCGACATGTTGGTGCTGGTCGACTGACTTGGGCTTTGTCTTCCTTGGTCATATTGCTTATTCCTGCATTCATATGCATAATGACCAAACTTCTTACAGTAATGACATTGAATTTTTTATTTATCAAACCTCTGGCCACTTGGATGACTTGGGTTCTGGTTATCTCCTCTGCCACCGACATTTGCAGGACTTCTGCCTCGTCCTCCTCTTGAAGAACTTCTTCCTCTGCCTCTGAAGTTGTTTCTCCCCCTGCCTCTACCACAGCTTATGGATGACTGTGCTGCAAATGCACCTTCAAATGATGTCTGTGATCTGCTGATTCTGTGTTCATGATTGATGAGTGAAGCTTGCAGCTCATCAATGGAGAATGTCGACATGTCTGTGTGTTCCTCTAAGGTCACAACCAAGTTCTCAAATCTTGGGGGAAGACTTCTGAGAATTTTTTCAACAACCCTTTGGTCTGATACGGGTTCTCCATGAGATTTCAGTTGGTTTATCAACCCAACAACTCTGGTGTAAAATGTGTCTACATTCTCTGAATCGTTCATGCACAGAGATTCAAAATCTTTTCTCAAAATCTGCAGCTTGGATGTCTTCACCTTAGTCAAACCTTGATAGGTAGTCTCCAATGTATCCCATGCTTGCTTGGCATTAGTCGATGCTGCTATTCTTGGGAGTATGCTCTCATGCATAGCTTGATGTATGAAAAAAAAAGCTTTTCCATCTTTCTTCCTCTGTTCTCTCAAGACATCTTTCTTAGCCTGTGAGAGATTATTATATGCTGCCATGTCTACTGGTTCTGCATAACCATGCTGGACTATCTCCCAGACATCTTGTCCTTTGAATAAAGCCTTCATTGTCAAAGACAAATATTCATAATTCTTTCCTGTAAAACTTGGAGGTTGCAATGAACCAGAAGTGGAAGCCATTTTTAATTTTTAATTAACTTTCCTTAGAAAATTAAATTTCCACTTTTTAAGACAAGATTTCTTTCCTAAAATATTCAGCTGATATAAACCTTGCTCTGATATAACCTTGCTCTGATACCAAATAGCCAAAACCAAGCCGACTAAACTTGGGTTTAGGGCTCAGTCAATATTCAAATTTCAAATTTTCACTTTTACCTTTCACGCCGACCACTTTTCTTTTTCACCAGTCGGGTGAAACTTGTCTATGTCCGACTAGACGAGTTTATAAATTTTAGTCGGTCTTCACTCGACCAAAATCACTCCGAATTACTTGTCCGACCAGTTTTTACCTCGACCACTTTTACTTCGACCAAGTCGGCTCTCCAACCAAGTCAGACCTTCGACCAAGTCAGCTGCTTTAGTCGGCTGACTCACCGACCACTCAAGTCGACTCTTCGACCACTCTAGTCGGCTCACTTTGGTCGAAATCTGCAGGATATGTTTCTTAGTCTAAAGACTTAAGAAGATACAAATACTTTTCACCTGTGAGTAAAATGAAGTAAAATAGACACATTTATAAATCCAAATAACTTATGAGAAACATATGCCCAAATATGTAGGAAGACTTGAGTCGAACAATGTGCCGTAAAACCTGGAATTTTCACGCGGTGAGATTTTTATGGGTTCTTGTTCTTTTACTTATCAGTAACTGTAAAAGACATTTACAGGAGTAAATCTGGAAATATGTGCGGCCAAACAAACATGCATTCAACCACAAACTATTTCATATATTAACTATGCAGAAATACAAAGTATTACAAACTTGTCGGTTACAAACTGGTCGGTCCAGACTTGTCTGTCTAGACTCGTCGGTCTACAGAGCTTCAGCTCTTCGACTAAATCACATGCACAGAAGCTTGAGCTTCGACTTCTCTTTCTCACTCGGAGTTCCTCTGCTGTCTAATTCTGTATTCCTCCTGTGTTAACTGATTTACAAAATGCTTCTTCTATTTATAGGCAATTTGAAAATTGCTACTACATGGGCCGACTGACTTGCCATTGAAGACTGTAATAACTATCTACCTAACAACTTAGCTTCAGAAATAAATTCGACTGGACTACAGAGCCGAATTGTGGACTTTCCCTTCTTGTCAGACTGACAGACAAGATCTCGACTCGTACGGACTCTGACAAAGTCGGCAGAGAGTCAAGTACAGATCTACGAGTAATTATGTTTTTCCAACATTTTTTTAGGTTTTGATTGTTATTGGCAATTTTGACGGGTGTCAACCATTTGAAAGCCATTTGAAATTCCAACCCTGGTGGAAATGGAACAAGGGTCTTGGAATTAAATGAATGCCCAACTTCATAAAGGACTCCATCTTCTTTCAGACATTCGTAAAGGTAAAAAAAATGTTAAGGTATTATTATAATCCTCCCTTGTACAAATTATGTCATGTGTATAG
>LPNX010893025.1:0-17258 GCA_001517045.1 Pseudotsuga menziesii | reverse complement strand
CCTTTTGCACTGTTTCATTCTTCAATTGCTGAGTAAATTGTGAGATCTTCTTTGTGAGTTTTGTTTTTGTCTACAGATCTATATGCTCAAATTTACACACCTATTATGCATGCAGTTGCCAAGTGTGGACGAAAATCTTGTAGCATAGGCACGACAAACACTGAGACCCACGAGACAATGTCTATCTTTAATGCTTTGTTTTGGATGTGGAAACATTGGAAATGAGTGAACAAGCAGCGTAAAGGTAAATATGAGAATGGACAAGGCATCCCAGCTCGTGGTAGTGCGGAAATTGCAATGCATTGGGTAGAAGAATAGTGGAGCTCGTTCACCGTCTACACTAGATCTTGTGCGCGTCAAGGATGCTCGTAAAAAGGGCAAGGAGCACAAGGTTTGTGCTCTTTTGTTGTTTGTGTATAGTTTAGAATCTTGAGTGTATAGTTTAGAATCTTGAGATAGCTCCTAATTTGTAGTTGATTGGATGTACTTCTGTAATGCGTTTGCATTTTCTCTTTATCTTTTTAACTTTCTTGCACAAGGATACATCAATAAGGTTGACAAAAGTAAAATATTCCTGAGATTTGAAAGATGGTTTTATGTGAATTTAAACATGAGTATGAGGCGAAGTTTTCGTACAACAGAAGCAACATAATAAGGGGACATCGCGCAATTGCAAAAATACAGGGCTTGAGCAACAACTTTTTATTTCCAATGGAGACAGTGTAGGCCTGTACTAACAATGGAGATCATTCATGGGATATAGTTCTTAATACTTCCTTCAATCCATTTCTTAATTCAGATCAGTTAAGTGCACTTATTGGCACACTCAAATGCACTGGTCCTCCACCATACCTAGTCTATGGAAAACCTCAGGAGACAATGTCCACCAAGCGCTCCATAAAATAGGTCGGGATTTTCATCTCTGGAGCAATTTAATATTTCTCCTTTCCCTATAGCTATTTTAGTACGTTAATATAAACAACATAGTTCAAATTTGTTAAACAAAAACCATCATAGATTCATATCCATCTTAGTCTGGAAACATTAGCATACAAATTAGTGCTAAAATACAAAGTTTAGAATTACAAATTTCATTGTTTATTAATGAAACTAACAAATTTAGGGATGGAAATTTACTAATTTTATTTTTTGAGATGCATAGGCTAGAAGATTTTAGGATATCAAACCACCGGGGCAATAGATTACCTTGGTTCTTTGAGGCGCAGTGAAATTTGAGAAATTTGAGAGGACTAAGAATAAAACTAACCTGCAAAATCTTTAGCTCTGTTCGATAAACACCACCAGAAGACAGAACTTTGAGCTCTTTAGTCAAGGATGCAGAGGAAGCCATGGCAAAGCCGATTCATTACCCAACCCATAATATAGTGATCGCGTGATCTGTAGGAAGATTCGTATTTTTATTCAATGGCACACCTGCAAATTTCCACCCCATTGCTCAATCGACACCCCTCCACCTCCACTAGTTACCCGGCCTACGATGTATTTATCAGTCATCGGGGTCCCGATGTTAAAAAGGGCTTTGCTAGCCATCTTTACCGTGAACTTTATTTACATGGCTTGCAACCTTTCCTTTACAGGGAGGTATTGGAGGCTGGATAGTTGTTATCTCCTCAAATTGAAGCCGCCATTAGAACCGCATATGTGCATATCGCCATTTTCTCACCTCGCTATGCGGACTGAAGATGGTGTTTGGATGAGCTACTCCTTATTCTGCAGAAGCCTCGGGATACTATCATTCCCATATTTTTTAACGTGAAGCCATCTGAGGTTAGATGGGCCAGCAAAGATGGACAGTATGCTCAATCTCTGAAAAAACTAGAAGATAAAGAGAGATACTACCGCCAAACACTTGAAAATTGGAGAATAGCCCTATCGCCAATACCTGCGTACAGGACTAACAAGTCACATTCAGTGGCATCTTGCTTCATTCAGCTGCGTCTTGCTTCAACGCACAATACTATCTGTGTTTGGTTTGTTTGGTTTACAGTATGAAATTAACAAATCCTGGCTATGCTAAATGGCTTATCGCCAATACCTGGGTACAAGACTAACAAGTCGCCAATACCTGGGCATGGGACTAACAAGCCGACACCAAACGTGTCTAGTGACACCAAACAACAAACGTGTCTATTAGACACATTGCCACCAGCATCATTTTTAAATGCTTACATTACAAAAACATTACGAAAACATTTCAGCAAAATTTATGCAACTAAGCATTAAATGCCATCAAAGTAATGCTAAAGACATTTCTAGCATTACTCGATTTGGAAATTTTAGTCCAAAATACTTATGGAAAAACTAAGCTATGTATGAAAACCAACCCATTTTCATAAGAACTTGCCTCGAAAAGAGGCCAAATAAGACTACAATTTAAATGATTGGTGGCCAAAAGCTTTTGTATATTTTGATAGGGTAATAAAAAGGTGACATTCATAGTTTTGAACCAAAGTTAAGATAAAATACTTAAACTTACATTGAGGCATGTGCACGAGGATTGTTTTTGACGGCAAGCCCATTCATATAGTCCCTGCTAGCCCGAGGGCAGGGACTAATAAGGTGTGAAGCGTGCCCTGCCGTATGCGTTAAAAATTAAAGTGGCGTAAACTTTAAGCATGTTGAAGAATGCCAGCTGCACAGCCATATAAACACCTAATGCTGAGAACATTTCGGATGCTTTTAAAATGAAAGTGGTATAAACCTTAACCATGTCCCAAGAATGCCCGATGCCGAAAGGGGCATAAACTCTACCCATCTGTGAAGAATGCGGGATGCTTTTAAAATTAAACTCTAGCATAAACCTTAACATGTGAAAAGAGAGCCCAATGCTTTTAAATTTAAAGTGACATTAACTTTAACCACGTTTCAAGAATACCAGACGCTAGTCCTGGACAGCCCTATAAACGCGTATGCTCTAAACCCCAATTCGAAATTCGTAGAAGATTTTATTTTACTCTTTACTTTTTCGTGTTAAAGATATTCCCATGAACATTATTCTTTTCTCTACAATAGGGTCAATACACTTCCGTTGTTGTAATTAAAGTGGCATAAAACTTGAATTCTGTGTGAAGAATACCTGATGCTTTTAAAAGTGGCATAAACTTTCGGGCGAATTTTTAATAAAAACCGGTCAAAATTTTTCGTCGGATTTGAGCTCTCGAAATTGCAATTTCAGCCAAATTTGGTTTGCTGGATTCGAGCTGTTGGGGGCTTGTTGGTTAGCCCATATACTGCTCCCAGATCTAGTAGGAAGCCAAGTATATGATCACCATAAGCCATGGATTCCATGGATTCCAGATGCTATTCCTGCGCAGAGCCATATAAACGAACAAGTGATGCCCAATAGCATTTCCCAGACACCAATTCCTCTCACTCCAAAGCAGGCCTTCCCGTTGTGCTTAGATTTCTCAGCGCGCTCTTTGTCTCTACTTTCTTGTGCCACTAAAAGATTAAGGAAGCCATGGATATGATCACCATAAGCAATGTTTTCATTGCTCCAGTGATGCAACTGATGAAACTGGTTATTGAGGAGGATAAAAACCGTCAGATTCTGCAAACTGATTGGAGAACTATGAACAATCTTCTGCTGGATATTGACACCTTCCTGATTGGAGATCAATGGAAAGAGGCCCGGGAGCTTGTGAAGATGTGGATGCAACTGCTGTATAATTCGTTTACGGAAGCGAGAAGCCTACTTCAGCGCTCCAAACAACAACGACGACGACAACGGTGTGTCGACCGTCTCATCTGCAACCCAAGACCACTCTCCCAAGAAATCAAAGAATGGAAGGTACTTTTTGATTACCTCTTTCAAGCCCTTCAAACTGACTTCTTTTCAATATTTGTTCCTGCTCGCCACATTGTCAAATCTTCACCAATACTTGAAGACGTAGCAAAATCTGCCCTATCGCAGTTGGAGACATGGCTTACGGAAGCTGATCATGTTCGCACCATAGGTGTATATGGGATGCCAGGAGTTGGGAAAACATCTCTGCTCAACATGGTCTACAATAATTATATTAAGGTCAGGCGGGAAGTATTCCAACATGTCATTTTGGTGACAGTTCCCGCAAATTATAAAATTCCGGACTTGCAGCGTCGTATTGGTGACCAATTAGATACAGTTTTATCAAGCAATTCTAAGTATATCGATACAAACAAGAGGGTGTTGTCTAGAAAATTGAAAGGGAAGAGATTTCTTCTGTTATTGGATGACTTGCAGAGTTCCCTCGATCTGCAAGAAGTACTGGGCGTGTCATTTAGCGAGGAGAAACAAAGCAAATTCGTATTCTCTACCCGCAACAGAGATCTGATTTCATTAATGAGCGCAGAAGAGTCCATTGAAGTACAGCCGCTCTGTAAAGATGAAGCGTGGATGCTGTTCAGGAGAATAGCTTTCAAAGACAACAGTGTTTCTATGGATATAGAGCAGTATGCTATGATTATTGCGGATGACTGTAAAGGTTTTCCTTTGGCCATAAGCTTAGTAGCTGCGGCAATGATGGGCAAAACCACAGTAGATGAATGGCAGACTTCTTTAAGTTCCCTGAAAAATGCAGGTTCATCGTTTCCAGATACTGATCTGCATCCTCGCTTTGATCCACAACTCTATCAACAATTCAGATGGAGTTATGATGCATTGCCCAATTCAAACATTAAGAATTGCTTCCTGTATTGTGCCCTTTATCAGGAAGATGATCAGATTCCTGTGGAGGATTTAATGCAAATGTGGATTGCAGAAGGCCTCGTCAGAAGCAAACAGGAGAACCATTTAACAGCCACGGCCATTGGGCTCAGCTACATAGACCTTCTTGTAGATCGTTGCTTGTTCCAAAATGTCCGAATTAAAGATTCCAGGGCGTATGCCTGGAAGCGTCAAAATATAAGAGTTCAACATCTTATTCGTGACATGGCCATCTACATTGGCGAGAAGGAGGAGCATTGTTTGTTCAGAGCAGGCAAACAGCTGCAAAATTTTCCAGAGAATCTTGACAGTGAGCATTGCAAGAGGATATCAGTTAACAATAATGATATTGAGAATCTGCCCACTAAGTTCACATGCCCAAAACTAGTAAGTCTCTTCTTATCTGAGAATAGTCAAATTGAAGAGGTTCCTGCAGGGTTTCTAGTGAGCCTGACGTCTCTGAAGGTTCTCAGTCTGTCCGGCAACAAAGGAATGAATTCAATCCCATCGTCAGTGGGGCAACTAAAGCAGCTTGAGTTTCTCAAGTTACGTGATCTCCCGATAGAGGATTTGCCTGAAGAGATATGCCATATTTCTTCCCTTCAATTTTTAGATTTGCAGGAGTGTGAGGATTTAATCTCTTTGCCCTCTAAGATTGGAGAGCTTCAAAATCTCAAGTATCTTAACTTACGCGGCTGTGATAGTTTAAGCGTGATTCCGCATCAAACCTCCCAACTTACTTCCTTGAGCACACTCTTCATACATGGGGTTAGACTAAGTCTGGAAGCAGATTCAGAAGCAAGCATTTGGAGATTGAAGGGTCTCAGAAATCTGACGATGTTGGCACTATCCGTAAACCTGCAAGAGGAAATAACATCGGGAATTAAAGTAGGCATAATGGGAACCTGGTTGGAAATGAGGCACTTGGCATTGACACTTATTGCTAATGGAGATTATGTAATGGAGGATCTTCCTCACGACATGCAGAACATGAGTAAGCTTCAGAGCTTATTCATGATGGGTTACCATGGGTTAAGTGTGCCCGAGCACAGTTGCAAGTTTCAACATCTTGAAAACTTAGAATTGTACGGCTGTCCCCATCTAACGGAGCTCTCTCGGTTGGAGCGGTTGCCAAATTTAAAGTGTCTAAAGTTGGGAGACTGGCCTAAATTGAAGCAGTTGGGAATAGGGAATTCTGACAGAGTAAGAGGATTTATAATGTTAGAGAAGCTGGTTCTGACAGAGTTGCCTGAATTAGAAAGCCTTACCAGGCTATTAAATAATGGTGCGTGGAATGAAAGAACGCTACCTAGGTTCCGTAAATTGAAGGTATATGACTGCCCATTTTTGAAAAGACTTCCTATGGGAATGAACAAGCTACTCAATTTGAGTAAAATATTTGGCGAAAAACAGTGGTGGCAATCAATAATTTGGGAAGATGATAGCATGAAAATATACTTTGAAAATTTCTTTACACAATGGTAAGTATAGTATATATTCCACTCAGTTTTTTGTTACTTAATTTTGTTTAAATAATTAAATTTATTAAATTGTATAATTTTTTTCAATAAATCTTGGTTAACCGGTTTTACATAGGACTCCACAAGTGTTATATAGGGAAGCAGAAAAGGACGATTACCACGAAGACACAGATGGTGAGTATGAGACTTTGCAAGAGCGCGAAGACACAGATGGTGAGCACGAAGACACAGATTATGAGTATGAGACTTTGCAAGATACCTGCTGTGAAGAGAAATATCAAACATTGTAAGATTAATCTAGTGCTTTTCATGGAGGAGGTAGGAATCTAGTGCTTTTCATTTCTTTACTTCAAGATTAAAAGAAAGAACTAGAGATAAAAGATATCTAGTTGAATTTAATTAGCTACATCATAAAAATATCACCAAAATCAATTCCCTCACATATCTCTTTTCTATTGTGGCTAGATTTGTAATTCCCTATTTTACCTTTTTCATTCAATTTGTTCTTAAACACAAGGAAAATTTTATGGATTCATACTTATTAAAAGTGTATAGACCTTGGCGAATCTTACCAATTCTTAAAATGTTAACTAAAAATATTTGGAAATATTTTTCTAAAAATGTTTCAATTAATGATTTATATAGTTTATATAATAATTTGGAGCTTTTTAGAGTGAAAAAAATTTACCTTATCAAAATTGGAAGAAACAAGGCTTCAAAAATTGCAAATTGGTGATTTTTTGGGGAAAAAAATGGAAACAAAACACAAGGGCTAAATTTCGTATGTAAAATTTTATTTGCTCAAAAACTCATTTGCTACAAAGAGGATTTCTTCTAGCTAGAGTTTGCACCATATGTGTATATGGGATGCCAGGAGTTGGGAAAACATCATCATCATCACGTTTTTTCAGGTATTTATTGTTTTTGGGGTAGCGGGGTCCGTCAAAAGCATACAGTGTGGGTACTCGTTGGATGCAAAATTAAATTCCGTGTCCAACGAGCTCTCCCACTTGAAATTTGAGTAAAAACACAGGGAGATATGTTGAAAATATGAATGAAAAAAGTAGTTTTCTTTTATGACAAATGTGTCAATTCAACCATTATGGTTGACTCATTTTATTGAAATTCTATTGGTTCTTCAATTCCAACTCACAAAATTTGCTGTTGGCGCGTTTTCTTATATGGCCTATTTTAGACCCCAAATTTCCTCTAATGAGAGATGTCATACAGTGAAGGATAGTTGTTCAATATCACATACCTTCCTCATTGAGTCAGCAGCTTCTAATCACATTGTTGGATCTAGAGAATCATTCTCTTCATTAAAACTTACTGATGGTTCGATTATTCACATGGTTGATGACACTCAAATTTGAGCTGAAGGGAAGGGTTCTATCAAGTTAAAACATGGAGTATTCAATGGTGTACTCTATTAGCCCTCCTTAGTTGTAAATTTCTTATCTGTATACCAGAAGACACATATTGTCCCAGCAAAATGAGTGGTATTTGGTCCTGACTTTGTGGAGATATCAGATATCTCAACTGGGAATATTATAGCGAAGGGTGTTGCAAGCAATGCCTCCAAGGAATATGAATTCTCACATTTTGTTCCATACTCAGATACAGTACAATCTCAATTGTCATTTGAAAGGGGAGGTAAAATCGAAAGAAGAGAACTCCATTGAATCAATTTATGAAATTGAAGATGAAGTTCATAGTGATCCAGATCCAAATCCAGTCACTACTCCTAATCATAGGCCTAATTAGGCACAAAAGGTTATTGAGGTAGGTGGGAACATGACTGGAGATCCATCTAACATGAGGGGAACAAGAACATAGTTTCGGAAAGAGAACCTTTCTCTATGTCAAGCAAGTTCACTTACTTCAGAGAGGTACAACAAGCTCCTAGTGATATGCTACATGATGGTAAGGACTGGTCAACAACCTTGCTCATATAAGAATAAAGTGGATCATGTCACTCTTCCTCTAGAAAGAAGAGACAAAGGAAAGATTCCTTCTCCTATCTATCTTCGAAATGGAAGAAGATGGAAAAGTTCACATGCATAGTCGCAGGATACTAGTGCATACAAGAACCAACATCCTGCTTCAGTGTACCATAGAGATGTAGGTTGCATCAATATTTTCACAAGTTTCTTATTCAAGAAGAAATTTTATCTTGATATGAAAGCTTGTTCCTGATTCTACCTGCGTATTTTGAGGGGGGGTGGTCCCATGAGGTTTTCCCCATTTCCTCGGCTGTATTAAGCGGTTATTATTATTTTTGCATTTATTTTGTATGGGTGATCATTGATATTAGTTGGAAGGGCCCAGGTTGTCCAAATTAAGGATTAAAGGAGGGTGTTGGGATTAATAATCCTCCCTTTGACTAAATAAACCTAATCTATCACTTATCCTAAGTACTTGACTCAAACATGTGATTGCATCATCAACATCTCATCAGTTTCAGTTATTTGGGCCTCCTCCATCATTCAGGGAGCCAATCTGGGTTGATTTGCATGATTAATGCACCCCACTCACTCAACTGGGAGCTACCACAACTAATTTTTGGTTAATTGAAGTGTAAAGATGCCTACTTCTGGCACCAAATTCAATTAACTGAAGATTTAAAGGCGTCCTCACCTATTTTTGTTCATTTAGTTAGCTAAATTTTGTACCAGAAGTTAGGTGGAGGAGCCTTTATCACTTCAGTTAACCGATTTGAGTACCAGAAATTAGGTGGATGCACCTTTACACTTTAGTTAACCCAAAATTATGTGTGATAGCTCCCAGTTGATTGAGTGGGGTGCATTAATCATGCTAATCAACTTGTTGATGTATTTGTAACTTCAGAATGTATTCATCTATGTATCTTATGTATTGTAACCCGATGTTTATTCTGGGATGTATCTATAATGTAATTGAGTCATATTGTCATGCCCCGATGTTTCGATTGGGAGGATCAATTATGTAAACAAGTCATGTCAAGTCATAGTGGGTAACCCTCTGATTGTCTAAGGGTTAAAGTCCCCGCAGTTTCGAGGCACTAGGGTTATTAGACTCTACTAGTAGAGGTCGACCCTGGTAGGATTTTAGTCATGTCAGGATTAGTATAAATAGAGAATTGGAGTCTCTATTTATCACACAACTCATCCACACTCAATTGTAGCGCATAGTAGAGGAAGGAGAAGACACTGGGGCTAGACAAGAAGATGATTATTGATGTCGGGAGATCACTTACTATTTTGGGGCTTTTATTGTTTTGGTGCCGATTCTATCTCTGAGGAAGTTGCAGGGTTTTTTCCTTTATGGTTTCCCCGAGGAAAAACGCTATGTTCATTGTCTCTTGTGCTTGATTACTGTACTTGTTATTCTCTCAGTTAAAGATCCTAATAATGCTAGCTTAATGTTGAAAAACTAACATGGTATCAAAGCTAACCTAAGAAGAAGACATTGTGCAGCTGTGGGAACTAGGGATTCCTAGTTTGTGGATCTTCCTCCATAGATTTTCAGCAAAAGTAAGGTGGAATAGCTCTCCTCCTTAGGGTGCAACTTTCTATCGAAGCAGAATCCAATTCTGAGTTTTTTCAGTTTTGGACCCGACAATGCTGCCAGAATTTAGGGCTTTTCATAAAAGAGGAATTTTTCACTGAGCCCAGTCCTGGATTGATCTCCTCCCCAAAATCAAAGTTAGGGACAAATTTCAAGGCATTTGGGTGGACAGAACTCCGGAAAAGAAAAACCCTAATTTGCTCTTGAACTAGCTCTACAGGATTTCAGCTCAAGTTTCAAATTCGACATCTTGACCTGGTAAGATCCAAAAATATTTTGCATTTCCATTTGAGATTCTCAGTTTAATATGTCTCATCATACCAAGCTTGATGAAAAGCTTGAGGGAGCTGATAACTTCCGAGCCTGGAAGTATAAGATCTCCCTGGTCCTGGAAGAAAATGAATTATACTCCTACAACCATGAGGAGGTTCCAATTCCAGAGGGAGATGAGGCAAAGGCCTTACATAAGAAGAAGATGGTTATGGCAAAGAGGATCATTGCTGATTTTATCAAGGATCACCTTATCCCATAGGTGTCCTCTCTCAAGACACCTAAAGCTATGTTTGATGCCTTAACCAAGTTGTTTGAAGGGAAGAACATAAACCCGAAGATGACTCTGAGGAATCAACTGAAGAATGTGAAGATTCAGAATGCAGAGACTATCCAGTCCTACTTCACAAGGGTTTCTCAGATCAAGGAACAATTAGAAGCTGTTGATGAAGAAGTGGAAAATGCAGAGATTGTGATTACTACTTTGAATGGCCTTCCTAGGTCATGGGATTTTTTCATCCAAGGAATCTGTGCAAGAAAGAAGTTAGTCAAGTTCAGCAGACTATGGGAAGAATGCTCTCAAGAAGAAGCTTGGATAGCAGCCCAAGAAGAGAATATGGGAAGTGAATATCAAGCCCTCACAATTCACTCCAAGAGGGGAAGAAGAAATCCTCATTACTCCAAAGGTAAGAACTCTCATTCTAAGGATAACAATAGAAAGGACCTATCTAGATTGAGATGTTATACATGTGATGAGAAAGGACACTTTGCAAAAGATTGTCCTAAGAACAAGAACCACTCTCATAAGAAGAAGGGGAACAAAAGAATACATCATGCTCATGCTGTAGTGGATGATGAATCATCCAAGAAGAGATCCAGATATGAAAGTGAAGAATCTTCAAGCGAGGATGAATATGTTTTGATTTCCACTCTCATAGGTAACATTACTCATGGTAGTGATGATTGGCTTATAGACAATGGGGCTTCCAAACATATGGCTGGATTCAAGGAATCCTTTGTAAGACTATTAGAACATGAATCACCTCACAAGGTGAAACTAGGAGATGAATACCAATATCCAATAAAAGGTAGTGGGGAATCTTCATATAAACTAGACTCTGGTAAGTCTCTAACAATGAAGGAAGTATTGTTTGTACCAGGACTCAGGAAGAACCCTCTCTCCATATCATCATTGGATGCAAAAGGAATGAGGGTTGCATTCATAGATGTTCAAGTCATTATGTGGCCTAGAGGAAAGACTATCGATGATGTGGTAGTGATTGGAGAACAAGAAGGAGGATTGTACAAATTGAAGGGCCATCCAGAACAAGCATTGTTCCATGACTCAGTAGAGCCAAATGAACTTTGGCATAGAAGGCTTGCACATGTGCATTACAGAGCACTACCTATTGCAAGCAAAGTTGTTGAAGGTCTTCAGGAAATACAAGCAAAACATGATGGGGTCTGCAAAGGATGTGCAAAGGGAAAGAACACAAAGAAGACATTTCCAAGTAGCGAAAGCAAAGCAAAAGGAATCTTGGAAATCATCCACTCCGATGTATGCGGTCCTATGTCATCAAGCTCACTAAGCCCGTATGCATATTATGTTTCTTTTATTGATGATTTTTCTAGGAATACATGGGTTTACTTCATGAAGAACAAAGATGAAGTATTCAGTAAATTCAAGGAATTCAAAGCCTTGATGGAGAACTATACTGAAAGGAAGATCAAGACTTTTCGATCAGACAGTGGCGGAGAATTCACTTCAAATGAATTCAAGAAGCTATGCAAAGACTCAGGGATTAAGAGGGAGTTTTCCACTCCTTATAATCAACAACAGAATGGGGTTGCAGAAAGGAAGAATAAAACTATCATGGAAGCTGCAAGAGGAATGCTTCATGATCAATATCTTCCTATGCATCTTTGGGTTGAAGATGCAAGAAGAACGGTGTATGTACAGAATTGTAGTCCACATAGAGTACTTGAGAACAAGACTCTTGAAGAAGTCTTCTTCGGCAAGAAACCATAAGTCAGCCATCTCAGAATATTCGGCTGTCCTGTGTACATACACATCCCAAAGGAGAAAAGGAAAAAATTAGATCCTTCAGGAAAGAAGGGTATATTCGTGGGATACTTTGAAAGCTCGAAGGCTTATAGAATCTATTTCCCAGGATACAAGAATATTGACATCTGTAGGGATGTGACATTTGATGAAGACACAACTTACAAAAAATCCAGAAAGATACATGGTGAAGAACCTGAAGAAGCAGAAACACCCATAATTCATGATACAACCATGAATGAAGAAGCTCAAGAAGAAGATCGATAATTTGAAGAACCACAAAGACCTGCAGATCCACCTCTGGAGAATGATTCTCATAAGAGGAAACCTGCTTGGGTACAATAACTTATCCAAGGTGCAGAAAGATATGGGGCTCTAGAAGAGAATCACAAAGAAAGAAAGAGGACCAGATCCTGCTCCGAGTATGTAGCTTTACTATGTGATTTCATTGATAAAGAACCTTCCATTTATGAAGAAGTGGTAGAACAGAAAGAATGGAAGGATGCTATGATTAAAGAATATCAATCGATCATGAAGAATGATGTGTGGGATGTTGTCCCAAGACCAGAAGGGAAGTCAATTGTAACTTCCAAATGGATCTATAAGATCAAGCATGCTGTAGATGGTAGCATTGAAAAATATAAAGCAATATTTGTGGCTCAGGGTTTCTCTCAGAAAGAAGGAATAGAATATGAAAAAACCTTTGTACCTGTAGCCAGATACACTTCCATTAGATCAGTACTTGCTCTGGCTGCAATGATGAAATGGAAGATACACCAGATGGATGTCAAGACTTCCTTCTTGAATGGTGTGGTAGAAGAGGAAGTGTATGTAGAACAACCACTCGGTTTTGAGACACATGATAGAGAGTCTCATGTATGCAGATTGAAGAAAGCCCTGTATGGTTTGAAACAGGCACCCAGGACCAACTAGTACAAAAGCGCGGATTTTTCCACGGAGGTTTTCCATGTTTCTTACTTTTTGGTGTAAAATCTGATGTAAGAGGAACGAGGCGTCGCTGTATCCATGCCTAGCCGTCGCTGTATCCACGCTTGGACTCTTAGAAGTCTCTGTATCCACGCCTAAACTCTTGGACATCGATGTATCCACGCCTGACTGTCTCTATAGAGACGGAACCGTCTTTTGTTGACTTTTTACAACGGTCAATTTGACCTAGGGCGCAAAAGTCAATGTTTGTCGTCGCTATAGCGACGTCTAAGAGTTCTATAAAAATGAAGACCTTAACGAGATTTTCTTCATACTTTCCATTGTTGCAGCACTGTTTTTGGGTGATTGTTGTAGCTATTTATTATTTCCGTATCCTACTGGTGAACAATCCATTTCTAGATCTACATAGTTCGGATTTTAAATGTGCAAGGTTAGTTTTTGTTTTCAAATTGCATACTTTTACTACTTCATGCTAATGTGGGAACCATGACTTCCATTAGAACCTACAATGTTCCATATCAAAATTATTTACTTTTTTATGTTGGATTACGTCAAATGATGTGCACATGGCTATCAGTACAATGTGTAATCAACATATAGTTCAGATTTTTTGTGTGGTTAAAAGGAAACTGCCCACAAGTTTCATGGACTTAAATTTCCTTCTTTTAATTCACTTCATTGATCAGGTTGAGTTAGCCATGGTATTCTCATGTCATTGGATGTTATTCTTGGAGAGGTACATGATATATTAGTCGTTATGTGATGATAGCGAGTACATAAAGAAAATTGATGACACATAAGGAATAGTGGTTTGTGACAACCATCAAAATAAGGACAAAAGAAAACGTGATTTACTCCAACAAATAGAAAAAGGAACACGATAAAGAGTAAATCACTTGTCTTTTATTAATTTTATACATGAGTATTGTTTACACTAGATTTGATAGTATTTATTTGATCTCAAACTATTTGTTTGATTTTATGAATATGTGAATGGATTCATAAATTAATGCCACCAATAAAACTATTATTTACAACATTGAGGTAATGCACCATGGGTTGTGTTGTATGAATAGAATACATGAATATATAGACTAGGCTCAATAGAGTAGATGGTATTGATACCTTTTATGTGGATTCATGGAAATGGTGTAATTTGTAGTAAATTGTTGTCTCTAATGCTTGTTTGTATTCATGTCCATTTGGATTTCAGTTTACTGCTTTCCTATATACTCTTGAAAAGAAGCACCATGCATTTTACCTACCATCTTTACACTTGCAAACACGGCTATTTATTTGTGTACCATCCAAGTCCATATTTATATGTAATGTATTTGACAACTTACTATTTGGTATGGTGTAGGTAAGACAATTTCTTGTCACCACAAGGCTTTGTCACCATGAACGAAAATGCAAGGAAGCTTGCTCAGTTCAGAGCGGCATTAGAGGCGAGGGGTGATGGAAAATGTTATTGCCCATGCAATGATTGCAGGGGTTTGCAAAGAAAAAGACTTTTAATAACAACAGCTGAAAGAAATTGTAGGGAGAAGGGACACGCCGAAGGGGGCAATGAATATCATCCCTTTGTAAGAAGTTATTCAATATTTAATGTATTCTCTCTAATGGTCATCATGTCATGACTTTTAGTAAAATGTCTTATCATAATTTTATATGCTCTATACACACTAATTTCACTGCATTGTTTGTACATGTATAGACAATGCCCCCAAAATGTCAGCCTCCAGATAGTTATAATTTGCCAGGTTCTAGCAGAAATACTCCTTTACAGGGTGAGCAAATTTGTGATCAGAATATTGGAGTTGATCAAGTTCTTAATGACGTTGACATGGATGGATATAACATTACCGATACAAATCAGGAAGATGAGATACATAGGTTGATCCATGACACATTTGATTCAATGGATGAGGACAACGGCCATGATGATAGTGATCATGACATTGATGTTGATCCTCTAATCGAGAAGTCGCAACAACCTCTTTATGAAGGCTCAACAACAAATCTTCTATCTGCTATATTGTTGTTGGTGAACTTCAAGGTTTTGAATGGTTTATCAAACACCAGTTTCACATAGATGCTAAGGTATGTAATTTGTTAATTATCTATGTATGCGTGTTCACAATTACCTCTAAGGTTGATTTTGGTCCTATATTGCTATTGTTATTTTTATTTGTAAAATATGGATGCGATATTAATGATGAGTAATATTGTTTATAAGATACTTATTCTTTTCAATTTTGTAGATTGTTAAGTGAATTTCTATTACCGACGTCAAATATTTTACCATGCACATATCGAGAAGTATCTTTGATTATGAAAGAAATTGGAATGGAGTATCAAGCTATTGATGCTTGTCCTAATGATCATATCATATACTATGGAAAATATGCATTGGAAAACGAATGCCCACATTGTCAAATAAGTAGATATCGAACAGATAAAGTGTCAAAAAAGGTGCCTCGCAAAGTTCTTCGTTACATTCTGATAATTCCACGTTTCCAGTGGTTGTTCAGGTGTCAAAGTATAGCACAGTTTATGGATTTCCATGCTAAGAACAGAAGTCTAGATGATGTTCTTCGAATGCCTGCAGATGGTTCAACATTGAAGTTCATTGAAGAAAAGTGGCCAATTTTTAAAGAAGACCCCCGTAATGTTAGAATTTCATTGGTAGCTGATGGCGTCAATCCATTTGGAGAGCTTCGTTCTACCTACTCAGTCTCGCCTTTTTTGTTATAAACAATAACCTTCCTCCTTGGATGACAATCAAGAGAGAGCACACAATGTTGGAAATGATTGTTCCAGGTATGTAATTAACTTGCATGTGTTTACTTGAAAGTATGACTATAAAATGCTTCCTTTTATTTTCGTGCATGATAGTTATGGTTTTTTTATATATATAATGCATATTATAGCTAAAAGCAATTTTATATGTATGTTTAACCAATTAGGTAAGTACCAGGTTAAAGATATGAACGTATATATTGAGCCTCTTATCGATGAGTTGTTGAAGTTATGGGTGGGTGCCACTATGTACAACATCTCTAGACCAATAGGGAAAAGACGATTCCAATTCCATGGAATACTTGCATGGACAATTCATGATGCTCCAGGGTTAACACATTTTTGTGGTATATTGTAATTACTTTATTTTATGATTTAACGTTATCGACAGCGCATCGTCATCGACATCAACATCCTGATCTTACATTGCAAAGGGAGGTAGATTTAGCCTATGGTTTAAAAGATAAACAGGGAAGTAAATTGTTTATTCACGTATTTTACTAGTTAATTCCATTTTTCAATGTAATTGCTTTTTTTTATATTTTGAAATATATATTTAGTACAAAGCCCTATATAACGTTTAATATTTATTTACAATGTGTTTTTTTTCACTTGTTGTCCATGTTGCAGTTGAAACACCACAAGGGTATGTGGTGTAATGGTCGTAAATTTCGTATCAAATCGTTGGATGATAAGATGAAAACCTCAGATTGTGGGATAACCGTAGTGTTTAAGGTCACCAATGTTTCCTCTAGAAGTGACAGACATCCAGAAGAAACAGAGAATAGGTACTATGGGCATTTGGAGGACATAATTGAGTGTGATTTTAATTTCTTTAAAATAGTTTTGTTTGAGGTGAAATGGTACAGGCTACGGATGCATGAACGTGATCCTAAAAAAACTGTTATTGAGCACGCTAATGGATTTACCATGGTTAATACAAGGGAATTTGAACCGGGTACAGAGCCTTATGTTCTTTCAAGTCAATGTGAGCAAGTCTTTTACTCAGAGGTACCAGGTAAAGCAGGTTGGTCATACATTGTTAGATATGATCCACGAGGAAGACCAGTAAGGTATAATCAGTTAGATATTGATGAAGATGATCCTGAAGAAGAAGATCACGATGATGAAGATAATGAGCAGGTTGTTGCAATCAATGTGTTAGATGAAGAAGCCGAAGAACTTGATCATCCAAATGTAGAAGACGACGATCTTAGTGACGATCTCGATGACTATATAAGTGAAAATGACATGGATGATGATGATGATATGAATGAGCCTTTCAGCAATATCTATTCTGAGCCAGATCCTGCTACAGATATTGAGTTTGATGAAGAAGATGACGAATGATATATAGAGGTATGTGTTTTATATGATGATCTTTATATGTTTTTATTTTGTATAATATAATATTTTAGACTTTCTTTATTATTTCAATTTGGGT
>LPNX010893019.1:100733-119210 GCA_001517045.1 Pseudotsuga menziesii | reverse complement strand
GGGGGGGGGGGGGGGGGGGGGGGGGGGGGGGGGGGGGGGGGGGGGGATAACATTGGTATTAGGAAGAGGGATAACTACTGTTGGTTTTTCTATAGCTGTAACTTTTCCTGGACTAGTAATAATTACACTAACATATGATGTAACTCGTGCTGGGGGTTGCCCCCCGATGTTAGAGTTTGCTGACATAACTTGATTTGTGCATTTCCCTTCCATACCATGGAAGGCCTAGTAACGGGGCCAGGATGTGAGACTCTATGATTGTCATTTGGACTTGGATTATCTTGAAATGGAACTTCTTCAATAGGAGCTAACACTTGAGCTAGTGAATGATATCCCTTAGGCCATGGGTTGCGAGAAGTCCCACCATAGGTTGGATGAACTTTAGAAGAAGGTTTAATTTTAGATAAAGGCCAAGGGTCTGTATTATGGGGTAAACGAGATGATGTAGTTTCATAATGAGACATAGGTGGAGGAATTATTATTTCTACTCTCTCTGAAAAGTTACAAGCTCGATTGAGAGATGCATTGATTCTTCTCTGTTCCTCCTCTCCTAAAGGAGGTTACCTTGGTGAAGGTCTAGTAACCCTGAATTTAGTAATATATTGGCCCATAGAAGTCCTTCAAAAAGGAGCATTCGGGCCATAATCTGGTGGAGTAAGGCTATTGAAACGAACTTCCAACGGCAAATGCACAGAAGCATCAATTGCAAGAGGGAGTTGAACCAAAGGATTTGTAAAAATAGTGAATTCTTCTCTGTTTTCACAAGCTAAGGCAGTTCCTATAGGAACATTAGTAGAAGTTAGTTGTTCCATGGTTACCCCTTCTTATCCTTCCATGGTAGGAGGAGATTCAGGAGGTAAACCCTATAATCTACGAGATTGACGTCTCACAAGTTTCTCAGCCATGGTGGTGGCCGAAGTTATCTAATATAGGTCAAAAAAGGAGAAAAGCACACAAACCAAACCTACGTAGAGATAAAGGTCATAAATAGACTTAAATGATAGGACGGGTTCAGAATAGCCAGTCTCTCACTAGGATTTTCAAGTAGGTGTAACTTACGATATACTTCACGAGTACATGCATAGTAATCTCCCCAAATTCTTTTTTCGGTGTATTTCTCCACACAAGACGACCAAAGGGTTTTTGTCATATAGTCAGGGTATCCTAGTGGGGTCTCCTGATATACGCAAGGTATGTGAGAGCTCAAATCGGTAGTAGTTTTTTCTAATTTACAATCATTCACAAGGGGCCTTTCAACATACAGTCAAGCACGTGAAGTACCTTTCTATATACTTCAAGGCTACATGAAAGGTTGTTCGATATACCGATGGTACATGGAAGAACCACGCGAGTCCCGGGTTGTAGTGTGGACAAATAACGATAGCTCCTACTCTTTATGACACCCGAAATGTCACTAACCTATCACTCAAATTTCTATACAATTTTAGACCTAAATCTACCATTAATTTTATCTAGACGATTAGGTGAATGTTTGTGAAATGTTATCTCCAATGATGCAAATTAATCTAAATGTAAATGCACTTTTTGACTTCGATGAGAACTAACTAGGGTAAGGAAGAAACCTTTTTCTTTTCTTTTCAACAATATACCAAAAGAAAGTTGTTTTCAACAATCAAAACAAGATCCAATAAAGAATGCAAAGGAAGTCCTTTCAAACAAGCACTCTAAAGTTTCTGAAAATGTAAGAAAGAAGACTCTAACGTGCATGCAAAACTAATTTATGCTACAATGTCAAAAATACCTATTTTTCTGAATCACACATGCAAAATGGAAATGGAAATTTTCACAAGCATAAACAAGAGAAAAATAAAATGATTCTTTTTGTGTTTTTCTAGAAAATATGAGGCACACAAAGCAGTATTTTCTAAAACGAAACTAATCTTCTAGGAAGAGGCTATAGGATTTCTTTTCAAAAGAAAATTTTCAGACACTTCACTAAAAAACCAAAACTGAACTATGTTTCCACTTTCATTTATGACAATGCAAAAAATAAATTTTTCGGATTTGAGCTCAAACTAAGAATCATACTCACAAAAACTAGTAAATCAGACAGCAAGCAAGCAAACAAGCCACAATGAAAAAATTCAGAGAACGGAACAGTTTACAAAGTTTGAACAAAAAAAAATTTGAACATGAAGTTTTTTAAGGACCTACCTCAGTATGCTGAAGGGCACTGCACCAAATCATCCTAGGCTATTACGGAACTCCTAGCTTTCTGCACACAGGCGTCGTCGATGCTCTATCAGCTAAAGGATAAGGTGGTGTCGATGCTCTGGTCAAAAGGATAAAATGCGCCCTGGGATGAACCGACACTTTGTTAGCTAAAAGAAAAAGTGCCACTGAATAGTGAACTGAAAGGATGAATTCCTGCAGGAGAAACTAGCAGAAAAAAACAAAGCTGGACTGAAAAAAGGGTAAAAAACTACTCAGAACAGAGGAAAATACTCAGAAACATAATATAGACAACTTACCTTATTAATTGAAACAACTAAAAGGAGAGAGAATGACCTTCATATATGGAATGATTACCGAAGTTTGTAGATCTGACTCGATCTGCACCAGATCTGGCTGGATCTTCCCCATATTTTTCTAGATTAAGATTCCCTAGCGGAGTCGCCAATTTTGTTATCAAGAATTCTCAATGAGTGCGGACACTGCTTGTTCCTCTGCAATGTAAGTCACAACTACAGAACAAAAAGACACAGCAACATATCCTTTCCTTGAATAATCAAATCAACTAACATGAAAGAAAATATACCTCAACATTAGATCAGCTTGTCTTCTTTTCAAAAATTCCGTGCAATAGTTCAGTACCTGCAAAATAGATCACAAGACAAATCAAAGGGATGAGAGCAGCATGATAAATTGACTATTCATATTGGTGATCAAGGAATCCAATAATATCTAATTACAATCAATACAATCAAATATAGGAAAGGGAAATGTCTTTATATTAATATTTGGATGAGAAAGAAGTACAACCAAAATCCTTGATGTCGATGGATTCTATCTCAACAAGAATGTCTACAATCTCCTATGACTATCAAGACCTATCCAGCCACAAGCTAAATCTACTTTTCCTTTGATTCAGACTTCAAACTAGCAGCATAAGGGTGCTTTTCCTAGCCTCCCCCATTCTCTTCATCAAGGCCCTCATTTATAGGACTAGAACTCAAGAGATGACTTGGAAAAATGTTAGGATGAGATCCCTATAGGTGAGGAAGGTGAATGCCACCTCTCCTAAGCATATAGGAACTAACCTTATGGAGGTTTCCACATGGAAGCTTCTAGAAACATATTTTTTTCTCATTTACTGACCACCGACACTCTTAGCAAAACTAAGAAAGGCGATGACCTAGGTTTTTTGCCAAAGGAAGGAGAATACGATGCCTTTTGCTCAACTGGGATAGGCATCTCCGATCCTCTATGCAAAAAACAAGAAGGTGCTTTCCCTTCTAGTTATGAGAAAAAAGTGACCAAGGTGACTCAAGCTAGGCTTTTTGGGAGGTTAAAAGGAAAATTGAAATTCTCATGGAGGCTAATAAGCAATGTGAGATTTCCAGGTGCAACAGAGAGAGAGAGAGAGAGAGAGAGAGAGAGAGAGAGAGAGAGAGAGAGAGAGAGAGAGAGGGAAGAACTCATATCTGGGGTCTTGTCTTGTACTTTTTATACATGTTATATAGAGGAAGTTTTGCTAGGTTTTCTTCCTCGTGAGGGTGTCCCGCGATAATTCCTTGTGTTCTTTTTTATGGTTGTGCTTGTCTATATTTCAGTGATATTTTTCTTAATGTTGTTATGATGCTAAATGTTAAAAGATATGATATAACCATTAAAAAATTGGTATCAGATCCACCCTGAAAGAAGTCTTTGTGTAGCCAAAATAATGCTACAACTACGACTGTTGAAGATTAGGGTTTCATGTTTGAAAACCCTAAAAGACTAAAACTAGTCATTTTGGTCCATTCTCTATATCTCGATATTGGAGAAGGATCAGGAGACGAAAGTGTTATAGGATGAAGATAAATTCCTGATGTACCCTGTGTAAAATTTTCTATCTCAGATTCTCTATATTCTAGGAAATATGATTCCTTTGAATTAGGGTTTCATCCTCTCTCAGGATTCAACCTCAAACATGTGACCTAGGGAGAATTGCTATATCTAGGGATACAAAGGTCCAAATGCAATTTTGCAATATTTTCTAGATAGGGAAGGGAATTTTCCATCTGTGGTAAAAGATTCATACCTCGAAGGTGAAATAGTGACACGTGGAAGTCTGTACAAGTTAATTATGATGAAGAGTCCTCAAATAAGTCACCTTGGGAAAATATGCATATGTCTCAATTAGTGAAACAAATTATTCTCTAACCTGTCATGTTGGAAATAAGACAAAACATGACACCTCAGTGCAATTTTTCTCACAAAAATGATCAGTACTTTCACATATACCGTAGAAACAATATCAGGAAATTATCAATGAGAAATTCAAGAAAACTAGGGCATCAGATATTTTGCAGTTCTAATCACAGTTTTGGGACAATGAGTATGCTACTCATCTCTCCTTGAGGAGGCACATCTTTCTGTCCAATCATATATGAAATATACCTAAGTTGAAAAAATTAGGGCTTCTCTATCAAACCCTAGGTCCACTGGAGGAAGCATTCTATAAAAGATTTCAACGAAGCATGAGATTGAAGCAATCTCATTGGTCAAAGAAGAAGATGCAGATCCAGAAGGAGATGAAGACAAAGAAAAAAAATATAAGTGTTTGAATTATCTTTCTTGTATATGTTGTGTACTATCCATGATAGAATGTTTGCATTAATGACAGTATACTACTAATATGCATGATATAGGTAAGTAGTCTGTGGTGCTTTACAACTCTCCATTGCTACTTATATAGAATGAGACCTCTTTGTTGACATATTGGATTAGTGCACAATCTCAATGGTGTTATCGTAGAAATGGAGGGAATCTGGAAATTTTTCGGGAGATATGGATGAATGTTATACTAGATAAAATAGTTGCATCATAAGAAATTGTCTTTATGCATATGTATAATGAAATGGTTCTAACCATTCAAATGGTGCATTTGACTTATAGGAAAGGTCATGTAGAACCACCTACAAGAAAAGGAGGATGAGACTTGTTCCGAAGAACAAGTGATGACAATTCAAGATTGAATCCAAAGAAAAAGTGATGACAAATCAAGATTGAATCCAAAGAACAAGTGCTGACAATTCAAGATTGAATCCAATAAACACAAACATGAAGCTTCCAGGTTTAGAGACACCGTGATGGAAGAAAGAGTTTCAGAAGAATATAAGAGAGTAGTAGATCCACCTTGAGAGATGAAGACCATATTTGTCACAAGAGGTAATTCAATATGAATAAAAGTATGAAGGGACTTCCAAACCAAAGTAAGAGGCCTCAGACACACTCTAGTTGTGTGACATAGTTGGGTGAAACCATTGAAGCAAACCCTTCTAGCTATGGAAGAATCTATGATCAAAGAGAAATAGTTGATCATGTGGAATGATGTCTATGATATGGTTCTGAGACCTAGAGGGAAGTATGTAGTGTCTTCCATATGGATCTACGAGAACAAGTATACAAAGAAAGGTTTGTGGATTGTCTTAGAAAGAATAGACTATGGCATGGCCTAATCTATTTATTAGAAACACTTCTCTAGTAGAAGTATATATTGAGCAAAGAACCACATGTACAAAATAGGATTTGTACGAGCTCAGAAGGCATCCATAGATAAGCACATACAAGATCTTGAAATATCACCTAGAGGGATGAATATATTAACTTTTTCTACAAGGTTGAATATGGAAACCTATAGAAGACAACAAGCTCATAGTTGGGTGCAAGAGAAATTTTTCAACCAAGTTCAAGATAAAGGGATCTTGGTATCTAGTAACCTGAGATGGTTACATAGTAGCAGAGGATGCTACCTGTCAATCCAGTACAAAATGAAGAGGGAGGATGATAATCTACTTCAGGGGGAGTGACTGCAAAATATCTCCAAGTTCGACATGGTATGACAAGATGGAAAACATCCTGACGGACTAAGGATTTACGAAGAGTAAATTGGGTTCCAACCCTCAAGTTTGAATGTAGAGGATTGGGATATGTCAATGAAATGACAGAATGAACTCATGGTAGATGCAATTATGGAAGAATACTAGAATGATGTTTGGGATATAGTACCTAAACCAGAAAGAAAGAGTATGGTATCTTCCAACTGGATTTCCAAGATAAAACATTCTATTGATGGAAGTCTTGAAAAATAAAATATTTGTGTCTATAGGATTCTCTCAAGAGAGAGTGAATTGATTATGAAGATACATTTTCTCCAGGAGCAAGGTACACTTCCATCAGAACCATCATGGCACTTGCTTCGATGATGAAGTGGGATATACACTAGTTGGATGTAAATACAACCTTCTTGAATGGTATGATTGATGAAGAGGTTTACATCAAACAACCATAAGGATTTGAAGTAAAAAACAGAGCGAACCATGTACGTAAGTTGAAAAAGGATCTATATGGACTAAAGCAATCTCATAAGAGCTTGGTATGGCATAATAGATAGCTTCTTGAAAATAATGGGATTTACCAAAAGTAAACTTGATCCTAAGATTTGCCTCAAGGTTATGCATGATGAACCTAACATAATATTGTTGGATGTGGATGATATATTTCTAACTCAAAATGAGAAATAGATGACATATTGCAAGAATAAGCTAGATGAAGAATTCGAGATGAAAGATATTGGATTGATGAATTATTTCCTAGGGTTGGAAGTGTGGCAGAGCTCAGAAGGAATCTTTCCAAATGAGGGAAAGTATGTTGTGGAAATATTAAGAATATTTGATATGTTGGATTATAAAGTCATGGCCACACCCATGGATACCAAAATGAAGTTATCATCTACTGAGACATCAGAGTTAGTGGATATGAATCAATATAGAAATATTATTGACTCGTTGATGTATCTGATGAGAACAAGGTCATATATATGATTTTTTGTGAACACCTTGATTCAGTATATAGTTAAACCTAGATGTGCTCACATGATAGCTTCAAAGCATGATGAGGCACCTTAAAGGTACGACAGACTTGGGACTTTACTATGGTAGAGATCATGACTACATATTATATGGATATACTAATTTAAATTGGGAAGGAAGTTCCACATACAGAACAAGAACCTTAGGTGGATGATTGTTGTTTGGAATCCGCCATGATTTCATGATTTAGTAAGAAACAATTAGGTGATGCTCTCATCAGGGCTGAAGCAATGAATATTGCAACTTTCTCTGTTATTTGACATAAAACTGGTGTTAGACTATTTGACATAGAGTTGGATACCATAGTGATTCTTTGTGACAACCATAGTTGCATTAAGATGGCGTAGAATCATGTGGGATATGGTACTAAAGGGAGATATAAAACTCCAGCATGTGAGTATTGATGAACAAGTTGCTGATGTGGTGACCAAGATTCTGTGACAATCTTGGTGTAGTTCTAAAATAATTTCCTCGCAAGGAGGAAAAATGATGATAATACTACATACATTCCTCCCAAGGAGGAATAATGATGTTGATATAAATATTTCCTCTCAAGGAGGAATGATAAAGATATGGACCCTTCTTGAAAAGGAGAAACAGGTTGAAGATATGGACCCTTCTCGAAAAGGAGAAACAGGTCGAATATATGGACCCTTCTCAAAAAGGAGAAACATGTCAAAGATATGGACCTTTCCTGAAAAGGAGAAACAAGTCAAAGATATGGACCCTTCTCAGAAAGGAGAAACAGGTCGAAGATACAAACTCTCTGGAGAAAGGAAGAGAAATTCGAAGATATGGACCTTCCTCATAAACGAGGAACAAGTTGAAGATATGGACTCCCCTCGAAAAGGAAGAAGAGGTCAAAGACATGAGCCCTAGTAAAAAAAGGGGGTGCAGGTTGCTAATATGAATCCTCCTGAAAAATGGGGAGTGATGATGAGACTGACATCGATCATGGGATGATAGTGATTCTACAACATGGAAGAGGCCAAGTGCACCTGAAGATGCTGACAAGAATTGGCATGCACTTGTGGACAATAGTATCCTCTCTTAACGATGGAAGGTATAACAATCTGTTCATGAGAGTGGTCCTTGCTAGCTAAGGACGGCTCTGTAGATATTAATATCGCATGGAGAGTACCCACATTCTCTTGTGGATGATAGTATCCTCTCTTGAGGATGGCAGGTATGACACTCTGTTCATGAGAGTGGTCCTTACTATCTAAGGATGGACTTGCATATTTTATTCTCATGGAGAGTACCCACAAACAATTGTGGATACCTTAGTATAACATTCGAGATCTACAATGAGTCCTAACATTCATGCTAAGGATGTCCTACGATGAGTCCTCATAGACGATAGGGTTGATACTTAGGTATAGTCGAGATATTCTTTACAGATGTTACTCTCCAATGGAGAGTACCCACATTTAGTTCTGGATACCATAGAGTAACACTCACTTAGGAGTGGTCCTAACCTTAGTGGTATGGATGATCTACGATAAGTCCTCATGGACGATAGGTCTGACATTTTGTATGTAGTCAATATATTCTATGTAGATGATACTCCTCTATGGAGTGTATTTCTACGTTCATATGTAGATACCATACAATAAAACTCTCTTAGGAGTGGTCCTAACATATGTGGTATTGATTCTCTATTATGAGTCCTCATAGACATCGTAGTATAACACTTACTTGGGAGTGGTCCTAACTTGTGTGGTATGGATGTTCTATGATGGTCCAACATTGTGTATGCGGTCATGGTCTGCTCTACAGACAATGCTCTTGCTTGGAAGATAATTCCTAGACGTAAGTGTATATATCGTAGTATTACACTCACTTTGGAGTGGTCCTAACCTGCGTGGTATGGATAGTCTATGATGAGTCCTCATGGATGATATGGATGGCAGTGGGTGTGGTCAAGATCTACATTTAGTTGTAGACGATTTAGCTAATAGATTTCATGGATCATGATAATGGAGGATGGCATTGTCCTTGGACTTATGTGCTAAAGTGATCGGTATTGATTATCCCACAAATAGATCATGTGTACTACAAGTACCCTGGCGATGAAGCATCAAGTAGATCAAAATACAATAAAGAAGGGTCAAGTAGATCGAAGTGCAGCTGCAAAGGATTGAGAAGATGGAAGTGTTGCTGCAAAGGATCAGAAGGATAAAAGTTCTGCTAAAAAAGGATTGAAAGGATTGAAGTTCTATTGCAAAAGGATTGAAAGGATCAAAGTGCTACTACAAGGGAACAAGAAGATCGAAGTGTTGCTGCGAAGGATTGAGAAGATCAAAGTTCTACTTCAAAGGATCAAGAAGAACGAAGTACTGCTGCAAAGGATTGAGAAGATCTAAGTACTGCTACAAAGGATCAAAATATCAAACCATTGCTGCAAAAGGATCAAGTGATCGTGTGATGCAGAAGATGAAGACATTGAAGAGTAACTTTTCCAGTTACTGATGAATGTTGAAAATTTCCTATGACGTTTAGATGTATAACCTCGATGATATTGGAGATATTTCATCTTTGTTCTCTTATAGTCTATGATGATGCTTTTAGTAGAATAACCTTCTCATTAATGAGGAATGTTGAATATTGAAACTTCAAAGGATATTCTAAATGTATTTTATGGATGTAACCCAAGGGAGATATTATGGGCCTCCGACAGGTTGTTACTATTGTCTTTGGTCATCATAGAGTCATGAGGCAAAGCCTCCATTGTAAGTCAGGTCAATAGTACCCTAATGAATATATTATAATATTGTATTGAGTCTTCCTAAGTGAATTCGGCCCACTTAGTTAAGTGGGGCTAGCTTGTTAGGTAAAAAGTAAAGTGACGAAAAGAGTATAAATAGAGGAGATGTGTTCTTGAGTTGAACACACACTCACTTGTGTATAGCGCATAGGATATATATATATATATATATATATATCTGCTGGAGGGAGGTACACCTATCGGGGGTCTTTTCCTATACTTTTTATACACCTTATACAAAGGAATTTTTGCTGGTTTTTCTTCCCCATGAGGGGTTCCCAAGATAAATCTTTCTGTTCTTTTCTGTGGATGCGTTTGTCTATATGTCAGTGATCTTTTGCTTATGGTAATGCATTTATGATGCTAAATATTATAATATCTAATAAAACCATGAAAAAATTAACAAGATGAACTGTCAACAAGTTTGTGGCCCCAAGGTGGTTAGTTGAACAATCAACTTCTCAAGGTCATAACATTTGCATATGATCTCTGATTTGGGCGTTGGATATCCTATTGGAAAGGTCTATCTGAGCTTTAAATATTTCAACTAGGGATAGATGCATGCTGATGGAAACCATTTATCACATCAAAATGCCAAAAAATGTTGTCCTCTAAACGTCCCCAAAATTTTGGGACCCAAAAAACCGTACAAAAATTACTAGGAAACCCCCACAATGGACAATTTTTTTGAGCCAATGGAATAAGTGGGTGGACAATTATCTCCATCTAGATCATTGAGTCAATAATAATACCATTTTAACAATGGGTAATTAAAAAGATACACTATAACACCAATTTTTTTTAATTGTACATCAATCATCAATATAAAAAAGGAGTAACATTGAACGAGAACAAAGTGTCGATTCATCAACTTCTTCTTATATAAAGGTAGAATTTCTTATTGGAAATGTGTTTGTGATTGATGTCAATAAGGTCAATTGATTTATTTCATTAATGTTAAGTGATGTTTCCATTGATGTCAAAGTGATATCGGTGATGTGGCAGTAATGTTGAAGATGTACTCATAATAATGACAAGGGGAATGAAGTGGAGGATCATTGTTTCACTAATGTTTGATGAAGTCTTGTGAAGTCACGAAAATAAGACAATAAGAAGTCTTGAAGACCCTAAAGAAGATCTCAAAGAAGAGGCCTTGATAGAAGTGTATATAAATCCAAATCAGTCCCCTTATGGTGTAGCAGTTATGCATGGCCCTAGCAGTAAGATACTTTGAGTTGTACATAAATAGAGAAAGCCATTAAGGTCCCCAATATCGATCCAAAGTAATATTTATGTAAACTTTAAATAAAAACCTAAAAGAATGGTGATGGGTCCACATAACTAGGTTGATTGGTTCAGTTGTAGTTGCAACTTTTTTTTTCCCAAATTTTTGAAAAATTTTGGACCCTCTTATTTTTATCTTGCCTGGGATTGTTTGGATCCCTGAACTCTATTTCTCCTTTGCTACAATTTGGGTTTTTGAAGTTGATTTGAGGTAAATTGTTTTCCTTCATTTCAGAAGTTGAGTGATCTAAAAATGCCTTATCTAGCTAACACTTTTGACTGTGTAACTTTAAGTTTTGATTTGTAAATGTTTCCATTTATTCCTGTCAGAAGTCGTTTGAACAGTGAATCGGGGCAGAAGCTATCTATGCAGCCACCATTGTGGAAGGTAAAGAATGAATGTCTTGATGGACAATCATGTTTTTTGCTGATGGGCTTGTATCTCCTTTGTGTTATTTTTCAAAAAAAAAATTTACTTTTGACTTTTGGTGTTTTCTATTTTATCACAGTCAGAGCATTAGTCTTTTGCATTGCCACCATTTCACAGGGTAAACAGAGAATGTTCTGATGAATAGTCTTTGTCCTCGTCGATGCCTTGGTTTTATTGATCAAACTTTTACTTTCGATGATTTGTTTTCTCCATCAAAACAATGTTTAACTTCGATTGGAGGGCTAGTCTTTTTTTGTTGCCGACATGGCCGCAGCATTAAGCTTTTCACCGATTCATAGTCCTCCAATCCTCCAATCGCTGATGTTTTCAGTTGGTCTGGAAGCCATAGTCAGTCTGTTTTCCATCGTTGCAGTGACGTAGTGAACTAACTATCATGTATATAGTGCTTCTACCCACCGATGTGAGTTTTCAGCCCGATGCTTAGTGTTCACAACTGTCGGTAGGGTTTTCCCACCGTTTTTGGTGTTTTGAGGAGTCTTGGTTGCATTATCTTGCTTCATGCTTTCTTCACACGGTTTCAAGTTAGTTCAGATGCGACCTGGTTTTAGATGAAGAGTCTATTCTATCGGGATTGTGCTTTTAGTGGGACAGCAGTCTTAGAGGATTTCCGGACCCAGCTTGCAGGATTTCTTTGTTTTGTCATTTTTTTCTTTTGATGCATTAACACTGTATATAGTTTATTTTACATAATGCATACAGATAAGGTAAATGGAATGATACAGTTTTTTGGTTATTCATGACAAGGTGATTGCTACTGTAGAGAAGATATGTCTAGAATACAAAGCAGAAGAAAGGAGGCAGCAAGGAAGAAAGAGAAATAAAATGAAGAAGCAGAGCTGAAGAAAGAAAAGAAGAAAGTAAGGCTCTAAGATCTCAATAGATCGATAGCAGCAGAGGCCCAGGCTTGGGAAAAGTTCATCAACAACCAAGATAGTCTCTCTTTATAAAAGTGGTATTAAATTTTAATTTTATGTAACGTATTTTACAACACTCACTAAAGGACAAAATTGTGATATTAAAAGGTTGAGGGGGAGCCCAAAGGTCACAAGGGGCAGCCCAAAGGTTTTGCTATTTTGTATAAATATAGTAGAGTTAGATGTAATAAATGGGACTTTTTCCTAGATAGATTTGTGAGAGTATGTTGTAAAAAGAACTATTTCCTTTTGCAATAAAGAATTACAAGTTTCCTGTTGGAGAAAGCTTGGTGGAGTGTTTCAAATGCTGTGCTATGGATTTGTTGAATGTGAACTATTTCATTTTCAGTTGTTGTCCATTAACTAGAGCTGAATGCGCTCTAGTTTATTCTATGAAATTTCCACTGTGGGTAATGAAGGATTTTCATAAACAATAAGCTATCTTGTTGTTCATGTATCTATTAATGTTCATGTGTTTTGAAATAAGTAGCTGCTATCTATGATTTTTCTTAATGCATGCATAGAAATACATTACTCATTGATAAATGATAATCTTTATCCCTAGGGATAGGCTAGATAGTTAGTTTTAGTTTCTTGCTGTGTGTGAATTATATGCAAGAGAGTTAAGACGAGAGGTAAGAACCTGTGCATCACATTGTGACTGCTCCTTGTATTCTCTATCAATCTACATTCTTAGATAGGCACTTGCACATGATACTTAAATTCAAAAACTAAAATACACACGGTGGACTGGGCCGTAACTGGTAAAACCTTTAATTTTGTTACTTGACCTACGATAGTCAGACCATAAACCAGACGGATTCCCCATACCAAACAGTAACGGGCTAGTTGGGAACGCTTATTGGGGAGAATCCCTAACTGTTTTTACCTATGATTTTCCAGGCCCCAATAGTTTTTAGGACTAGAAGGAGGGCTGCCAATGCATGGATGGCTAAGGAAACCCATTTCCTCGAAATTATTCTATTGGTAACAGTTCTGAGAGCACATTGTTTCCCAATCCAATTCTTGAAGAGAAGGGTAAAGGGATTTTGTATCCTATCGATAACAAAGTAGTTGACGATTAGAGAATAATTTCTAGGGCTTATGCGAAGAATATTGGAGGATTACCAATTATTCCTATCTTACCTAGAAGATAATATCGAAAGAAAGACCGCCCTATAATGGAGGACACAGTGTTGGTTGGAGATTTTGAATAACTGGTAGAAACAGCCTTACATGAAGTTGTTCAACCTCTGAATTAGTTGGACCCAGATACACCTTACTGTTCACCTGTTCATGCCCCTATTCATTCACCACTTCACTCTCCACTTAAAATCATGGCAAATGTAAATGCAAACTAGCCACCCAACCCACCAAGTCCACCACCTGCTTGGAGGGGTAGGTCACCATTAAACCTGGCACCTCCTTTGCATGATTTGCCTCAATCTTTTGAGGAAATGTTGCCTAAGTTTGACCCAAGTGAAAATATTTTAGTAGATGATAATTTGCAAATCTTTTCCTTGGTTATATAAGGTCTACAGGTTGGAGAACATGAAGATGTAGTCTATAGATTGTTTCCACATACCCTGAAAGGAGCAGCAGCCTCATGGTATTTAGCTCTGCCTACAAATTCAATCATAGACTGGGATAGATTTGAAAGAATATTTAGGAGTAAATACATTGTCCAACAAGCTCATGCAGCTCTAATGAAAGGGCTATGCACTTCAAAGAAAGAAAGAAAAGAAAAAGTGCATAGTTTCACTCAAAGGTTTGCTCCTTATCTTAAAAACAATTCTGCAACTGATAAGCCCTTTGATAAAGTTTTGATTGAATACTATGCTTCAGCTCTAGGGCCTGAATTGGCAATGTTTTCCAAGATGTCAGTCAAGCATGCATTGTCAGAAACTTATGAAGAAGCTGACAGAGTAGAAGCTAAAAAAGAGAGCATAGAAGATAATCCTGAGCAGTCGGGAGAAAAAACTTTTGGCAAGAAAGCGTTGTTCCTGACTAAGCCTAAGGATGAGCAATCACATGATTTTGAAGGAATGTTGAAAATGATGTAGAAGTTGTCTAACAGAGTGATAGATTTGGAAAAAGAAAAGGTGGCTCATAAAGCATATAAACCTTACTATAAAAGGAGATAAGACAACAATCAATGTAAACCTCCTCCACATAGTCATTCACCCATGAATTTAACTGAGGTAGGTATGGATAATTTTTGCACCTTTCATCAGTAGCGTCATTTTGAGAAAAATTGTCCCCAATGGATAAATTCGATGACATTAGTGATGAATCAGCTATTGTACTCCAAACTAATAGAAGATGATGAGCAGGAAGAAAAAATAATCAACCCATAGAAAAACAAGAAGAGGATGCTTTGGTTTTATGGGACTGTATCTCACTTTTTGATACAGAAGAGGAAGGTTCACTGAAACAAGAAAAAACATCAGAAACAAATGTGACAACCAGAAGTCAGAGGTTGTTAAAAGAAGACAATTCCATACTTCTAAAAATTAAGATACTTCAAGAGAATGTAAAGAAAATTCAGAAGAGCACCACAGCTGATAAAATACCTGAATTCACCATTACGAGTCAAAATCCAAAGAAAATCAACATGCCTATTAAGCCTATTGAAGAAAATATTGATAATGTAAAAGAGAATCTCGAAGAACATAATATGGAGTATAATATTGTGGAAGATATTTAAAGGGATAAGGCAAATATTTTAGTGTTTGAAATGTGTAATCTGCCTCAATAGAAGGAAAAATTGTTAAAATCACTTGAAGTACCAGAGGAAAAGCTTCCCAATGACAACCAACCTGAAGAAGAAGAAATTGGTGAAGAAAGTGTGGGAGGTAAGTCTAAATACAAAACCCCACCATTTCTCCTAACTTTTGAAATTTTCAACCATAATGTGCACAACTGTTTAGTAGACTCAGGGGCATCAGTCAATGTTATGCCACTTTTAGTCTGCAAGATGATAAATGGACAACCTAAACCATCTACCTGGCAGGTTATTCAGTTAGATAGAACAACTGTGAAGGTAATTGGGGAAATAGAGGATGTTCTGATTCGATTATCTTCAAATGAAAAGGCATGTCAGTTCATTGATATTGTAGTAGCAGACATACCTAAGGCTTATGGACTTGTTTTGAGTCAGGATTGGTTAGCAAAGCTAAATGGATATTTTGCATCAGATTGGTCACATCTGTGGTTGCCTTATAAGGGAAGTCCCAATCAAATAAAAGTATTAAGAGAGCCCCACATGAAGCACAATGTTAGTCAGTTGGAGGATAAGAATGAACCAGTGAATTCTATATTGGGAAACTACTTCATTGAACAAGAACCAGGAAACTACCAAGCAGAAGAATCCAGTGGTACACCAGACACCTAGCCCAATATCCTTCAATTTTCATGGGCTGATGAGATTGATTGTAAAATAGTAGACGTAGTTTCAGATGTAGTTTTTGATTCAAGTATAGTAAAAGTAGATAGTTTTTGGACACTTTTCTTTGATCAATCTAAAACATTGGAAGGATTAGGAGCTGACTCTGTCCTGATTGATCCAAAGAAAAATAAACATTTTCTTTCATGTAGATTAGAGTTTGAATGTACCAATAATACAGTCGAATATGAAGCATTAGTTCAGGGACTAAGAAAATCAATTGAATTAAAAGTCGAAAATCTGAAAGTGTATGGAGATTCTAAAATAATTGTAAAGCAAATTCGAAATTAGATACATTGCATTTCACCTCATCTAAAATCTTACCAGAATGAAGTGTGGGATTTACTTAAAACATTTTATGCATTTAATGTTGTATTCATTCCTAGACTAAAGAATGCAATGGCTGACTTGTTAGCTACCTCAGCTGCATGGATTGTATCTTCTAATAATAGATGTTCTATTGAATTAAGTTTCATGCCTTCGGATCCAGACATGGTCACCAATTTCCGGGTTTTTAATGATGATCAACAAATCCTGGAATGTTTGACGAATGATGAGACTTTCAAAGGGGCAATTATCAATGATGAAGAACACCAAGCTGAGTTAAAATTTGACAAATTTATTCCTAAAGGGGTCAGGACCTTAGAGCGGATGTTTGATTTAGACAACAAGTTCAGAAGACCAGAAAAAATCAAGACTCATAGCTCGTCTTTACAATTCGAGCTGATAAATTTAGGAACTGAAGTTGAACCCAAATATGTAAATTTGGGAAAGTGTTGCTCTCTCGGTGAAAGAAATAAGTTCATTAGTTTGTTCAAATAGTACAAATATGTGTTTTCCTGGACATATGAAGAGCTTAATACATATGACATGAATATTATACAACATGTCATCCCTATTAGATCTGGAGTCAAGCCTTATCAACAGCCTTTGAGAAAAATGCATCCAAAATTGGAGCCTTTAATTCAGAGTGAAGTGAAAAAATTATTGGATGCCAAAATTATATTCAAAGTTAGACACTCGGAATGGGTTTCGAATTTGGTGCCAGTGAGGAAGAAATCCAGAGAAATCAGACTATGTGTAGATTTTAGAAACCTAAATCGTGCTTCAGATAAAGATAACTATTGAGTCCCATCCATGGAACAAATATTGTAGATGGTTTCGGTTTCTGAATTATTTTCATTATTAGATGGATTCTCTGGCTATAATCAAGTATTAGTAGCTGAAGAGGATATACTTAAAACTACATTCAACACAAAGTGGGGAACTTTTGCTTATAGAAGAATGCCCTTTGCAGTCATCAATGCTAGAGCTACTTTCTAGAGGGCCATGGATATAGATTTCTGCAGTTTGATTGGCCATAGTGTTGTAGTATATCTTGACGATGTCATGATATTTTCAAAGAAGAGATAAGAACACACATTCCATCTAAAACAAATTTTCGAGCGTTGTCGAAAATATGGCATCTCACTAAATCCTAGGAAATGTATGTTTGAGGTTATAGAAGGAAATCTACTGGGCCACGTTGTTTCTAAAAAAGGGATCTCCATAGACCTAGAAAATATTAAATCCATCGAACATATCCCTTTACCCCATAACAAAAAAGGTATGCAATCATTCATGGGGACAATTAATTTTGTGCGAAGGTTTGTACCATATTTTTCCCAGATTGTCAAACCTTTGCAGCAAATGGTGAAACAAAGTGTACAATTCAAATGGACTGATGTGGAGAAGAATGCATTCAGTAAGATAAAGAAATCTATTGCACATGCACCATCTCTTAAAATTCCAAATTTCAAAAAAGATTTTATTTTGTACACTTTCGCATCTGATGATTCATTGGAAGCAATGCTTACATAGAAGGAAGATGGGGGAGATGAGTACCCCATATCATTTATGAGCATTGGTCTGCAGAGAGCCAAATTGAATTACCAAGCTGTGGATAAACAAGCTTATGTAGTCTTCAAAGCGGTAAAACAATTCAAGCCATACATACTTAAGAACCGAACTAAGGTAATAGTTCCACACCCAGCTGTAAGGTCTCTTTTTGTACAAAAAGAATTAGGAGAAAGAAGAGGAAACTGGGTAATAGCTTTATAAGAATATGATCTCGAATTCAAACTAGCATTTATAGTAAAGGAGCAGGGATTGTGCAAACTAATGGATGAAGGTAAAGGCAATGAAGAAAACAATTGAGAAAATGAAGCTGAGTTACATATGATGGATGTATGTCCTCTTTTCACTGCTCTAGATTCCTGGTACCGAGACCTTGTTCATTACCTTTAGGAAGGATTGTTTCCAAAACATTGGAATTCAAAACAATGAAAAGAATTGTGCCTTAAATCAGCTGCATATCAGATCATTGATGGACTATTATTCAGAAAGAATTATGATGGAGTCCTTCCTAGATGCTTAGAGAAAGAAGACACAAAGAAGTTCATAACAGAGTTACATGATGGGCCTGCTGGAGGTCATTTTTCCAAAGATACGACAGCCCACAAGATTCTCAGAGCCGGATA
>LPNX010893019.1:79361-100164 GCA_001517045.1 Pseudotsuga menziesii | reverse complement strand
TAAAACCCCTAACTCATAATATTTTAATATATCTTATATTTTTGTAGTACATCTCTTAGGAGGCCCATTTTTGACCTCAAATTCTCTCTAATGATTGGCTGACACTGTTCAAGGATGTGCATGCCCATGTCAGAAAGTGTGATATCTGCCAGAGGTGTGGGGGAAGACAATCCAAAGCAGTAGGGCCATTGAAGCCTGTGATGATAACAGAACCATTCGAGCAATGGGGGATTGATATAATTGGAGAGATAAAACCAAATTATTCCTTGTAGCACAAATACATTTTGACAGCAATTGACTACTTCACTAGATGGGTTGAGGCCATTCCGTTACTTAAAGTGAATGAAGATGTGGTCATGGATTTCTTACAAGATCATATTATGACCAGGTTTGGGGTTCCAATTTCCCTCATTTTTTATAATGCTACTTATTTTTCTTCTATTAGATTAACTACATTTGCTCATGAAAGAAGAATCAAGTTGCATTATTCTACGAACTATTACCCACAAGGAAATGGTTTGGCAGAATCTACAAACAAGAATCTAATTAGGATCTTAAAAAGGATTGTGATAGAAAACCAAAGAAGTTGGCATTTAGTGTTACCAAATGATCTTTGGGCTGATAGGGTCACTCCCAAGAATTCCTTAGATGTGTCACCGTATGCCCTTGTTTATGGAAAAGAAACTATTCTTCCTCCTAACATTATGCTACCATCTTCCATAATAGCTCAGGAGACTAGAGGCACAGATAACGAAATCCTATAGATTTGAATCTATAATCTTTTGAAGGCAAAAGAGTCTAGGTCCAGAGCCAAAGAACGTTTCAAGCATCAACAGGAAGTAGTGAAACGGTGGTTTGATAAGTATATAGCTGGAAAAAAGGAATTTGAAGTAGGAGATCTGGTTCCAAAGTGGGATCACCCGCATGATGAAAAGGGGAAACACACATAGTTTCAACAGTTATGGGTAGGCCCTTTTTAGATTGCAGCAAATCTTGGCCCCTCAACCTACAAGTTGCAAGATTTATAGGGGTGGGAAGAGAACTTACCAGTTAATGGTTTAGTTCTCAAACCTTATTTTTCCTGATTTTTGTTTTTATCTTGTACATAAATAAACCGATTTCTTGGTTTGTTTTGATTTGCTTATTTTTGTTTTTTTTAGTTAAGGTTTGATTGATTTCAATAAAAGAAGCAAACTTTTGGTTGCATGGAGAGCACCAAAATTCCGGATTAACCAAAATCCTTGATTATAAGACTGTGTATTATTGATTTATCTGAAATAATTCTTCTAGTTTAGCAGTCTTCCTGAATGGCTATGAACACATTGAAGTCCTAATTAATATTTGTAAAATATATATTATAAATAAATGATCCCATTCCAAGAATTGAAAGCCAAAAGGAAAATAAGAGTCAAATCTCCTAAGAAAGCAATATGTATCAAAATGAAGTACTGAACCATATGAGTACAAAATTGCCAAAGTTCTTTTTCGTTAGTGAGCTGAAAATTAAATACATCTCTCACACAAAAGGACACTATGGATAGAGGAGCCTGAATAAAAATTCAGAAAGAAAGGCATGCAGGAGGACTCAAAAATGACAAAAAAGTCCAAAAGCACAAAAGTGCAGAATGGCATGGGAATGAGGAACAAATGAATATTTCTGTTTACCATATGTTACAATCATGTGCTATCCAAGCTGGGAGCTACCTGAAGATAGAGGTAAAAAATGAAACTCATATTCCTGGCCTCAAAAGACTTATCTTGAATTTGAAATCTTGGTTTCCATTTTCCTAAATTGGACTATCATCAATGATTAAAAGTACATACATTTGACATTTGAGAAATACAGACACCTAGAAGAATTCAACATGTTGGTTTTATTGTCAAACAATTTGTTACTTAAGGAAGAAATTGTCCATAGATCTGGGTTCACCAAGTAGTCACCAATTGTTACAGCTGCAACTTTTTTTTCCCAAACTTTTGAAAATTTTTGGACCCTCCTTTTATTTTTATCATGCCTGGGATTGTTTGCATCCTTGAACTCTGTTTTTCCTCTACTCCAATTTGGGTTTTTGAAGTTGATTTGAGGTAAACTATTTTCCTTCATTTCGTAAGTTAAGTGATCTAAAGATGCCTTGTCTAGCTAATACTTTTGACTGTGTAACTTTAAGTTTTGATTTGTAAATGTTTCCATTTATTGCTGTCGGAATTCGTTTGAACAGTGAATCAGGGAAGTAGCTCTCTACGTAGCCACCATTGAACAAGGTAAAGAATGAACATCCCAATGGACAGTCATGTTTTCTGTTGATGGGCTTGTATCTCCTTTGTGTTATTTTTCAAAAAAACATTTACTTTTGACTTTCGGCATTTTTTGTTTTATCATGGTTGGAGCATTATCCTTTCGTGTTGCCGCCATTTTGGAGGGTAAACAGAGAATGTTTCGATGAATAGTCTTTGTCCTCACCAATGCCTTGGTTTTACTGATCAAACTTTTACTTTCAATGATTTTTTTTTGCCATCAAAACGATGTTTAACTTTGATTGGAGGGCTATTATTTTTTGTTGCTGACACGGTGACAGCGTTAAGCTTTAACTCGCTGATCCGTAGTCCTCCAAGCCTCAGATTGTCAATCTTTTTAGTTGGTTTGGAAGCCATAGTTAGTTTGTTTTCTGTCGTTGTTGTGGTGTAGTGAACTAATTGTACAATATATAGTGCTTCCGCCCGCCGATGTGATATTTCCTCCCGATGCTTAGTGTTTACAACTACCGGTAAGGTTTTCCCACCATTTTTTGTGTTTTGAGGAGTGTCAGTTGCATTATCTTGGTTCATCCTTTCTTTGTAGGGTTTCGAGTTAGTTTAGATGTGGCCTAGTTTTAGATGAAGATTCTATTCTATCGGGATTGTGCTTTTAGTGGGACAGTAGGCTTAGAGGATTTCCAGACCCAGCTTGCAGGATTTTTTTGTTTTGTGATTTTTTTTCTTTTCATGCAATTACACTGTATATAGTTTATTTTACATAATGCATATGGAGAAGGTAAATGGAATGATACAGTTTTTTGGTTATTCATGATAGGTTGATTGCTGTTGTAGAGAAGATATGTCTAGAATACAAATCAGAAGAAAGGAGGCAGCAAGGAAGAAAGAGAAGAAGAAAGTAAGGGTCTGAGATCTCAACAGATCGATAGCAGCAGAGGCCCAGGCTTGGGAAAAGTTCATCAGCAACCAAGCTGGTCTCTCTTTATAAAAGTGCTATTAAATTATAATTTAATGTAACGTATTGTACAACACTCACTAAAGGACAAAATTGTGAGATTAAACGGTTCAGGGGGAGCCCAAAGGTTTTGTTGTTTTGTATAAATATAGGAGAGGTAGATGTAATAAAGGGACTTTTTCCCAGATAGATTTGTGAGAGTATGTTGTAAGAAGAACTATTTCCTTTTGCAATAAATAATTACAAGTTTCCTGTTGGAGAAAGCTTCGTGGAATGTTTCAAATGCTATGCTATGGATTTGTTGAATGTGAACTATTTCGTTTTTAGCTATTGTCCATTAACTATGATATCGTTCTAACTCTTTGAACCTATGTTCTTGTTATGAATGCGCTCTAGTTTATTCTATGAAATTTCCACTGTGGGTAAAGAAGGATTTTCATAAACAATAAGCTATCTTGTAGTGTTCATATATCTATTAATGTTCATGTGTTTTGAAATAAGTAACAACTATTTGTGATTTTTTTCAATGCATGCACATGAATACATTACTCATTGATAAATGATAATCTTGCTCCCTAGGGATAGGTTAGATAGTTAGTTTTAGTTTCTTGCTGTGTGTGATTTAGATGCGAGAGAGTTAAGATGAGAGGTAAGAACCTGCGCATCACATTGTGACTGCTCCTCGTATTCTCTATCAATTTGCATTCTTAGATAGGCACTTGCACATCATACTTAAATTCAAAAACTAAAGTACACACGGTGGACCAGGCCGTAACTGGTAAAACCTTTAATTTTGTTACTTGATCTATGGTAGCCGGACTATAAACCATATGGATTCCCCATACCAAATAGTAACGAGCAAGTTGGGAATGTTTACTGGAAAGAATCCCTAACTTTTGTTACCTGTGATTTTCCAGGCCTCAACAGTTCCATATGACCATCAGAAGTATCCCTTAAGGTAACAAGGATTGATTCAAAAGACCATGCTGGTGTGGATTATGAAGGAACCCCCAAATTAATGTTGATTTGGGCGACATAACCCCAAAAATAATTGTCTTGGGTTGACATGATCCCAAAAGGAATAAAGAGTTTCTAGCTTAAGTATGATCATTAGGAGATGACCCAAAAACCCTTGATATTTTTTGGAGTGATATATAAGGTAAGATGAAGTTACAAGTTCAAACTCTAAAAAATATCCATGAAGTTGGGATTGATTCATTAAATCCCCCCCTTGAAATATGTAGATCCTAATTTTAAGGAGAAGCAAAACTTTTTCCCTAAAATAAGTTAAAGGCCTCTCAAAGAGTATAAATAAGAGTCGAAACTTATCATTTTATCATGATTCAAGTCTCTATTTTTTAATGTGCAACTTATAGGTGAAAAATGTGAAATATTGAAGAGAAGGACAAAAGTTCAAGAGCATAAGAGAGAAGATTTATGGATGATCAAGTAGATTCACAAAAACTTGCATAACTTTTTCATACGATATTGGAATTAAAAAATTATGGGCTTGTCAGAAAGTTTATTGTAAGGGATATGTAATGACATGAGCAAGGGTTTCTTTTGGTGAAGGGTTTATGTCTTGTTTCTTCATCTTGGAAAATGTAGGGTTCTTTCTTATGGGTTTCTCTTGTGATAGTACATGCCTCTCATGGATTATGATCCATATTGTTGTCTTGTAAATCGTATGGATCTTATGTATGTGTTAGAGGTTCCTTATTGGTAAATATTGTGTATGATCTTGCATAGATAGTGGTGACATTTCATTGGTTATGGTGAATTTTCCTAGATTATGATGATGGTTGCATATATTATTGCGATGATATTAGTATAGTTCATGGTGATTATGGTGATGATGTTGGCATAAATCATGGTGAATATGGTGATGATCTTTGTATAGATTAGTATGATATTTACATATACTATGGTGATGATCTTGGCATAAATCATTACGAATATGGAGATTATCTTTTCATATACTACAATGATATTGACATGCATTACAATGAGGTTATTGGAATGAAATAGGGTTAATATTGGAATGAGCTATGGTTTGAAAGTGATAATGATATAAGGGTTTCAAGAATAAAAGAAATGATGTCTACATGTGATTGTTTATAGGAATTGATTAGAGTATTTGGAGGGATATTTTTGGTCCTATTATTAAGGTTCTATTTTATATTTAAACGAAAAGCTTTTTGCAAATTTTAAGGCTATAATGTAAATATGTTTTGTACGTATTTGTAAAGGGATTTGTTGTAAATTTGAAGGATATCAAAATTGACGGATGTACGTGTCGACACACTAACAATGATTGTGATAGTTACTGTGAAAGAGAGAATGCCAATTCCAGTGGTAGTGCTTGTGGTATTGACAATGATAGCAATAGTGAGAGTGATTGTGATAGTGCTAGAGACAGTGGCAATGATAGTAATAGTGACAGTGATAGTGACAGATACAATGATAGTGGTAGTGAACGTAGTGGTAGTGATAGTGATTGTGACAAGGATAGTGTGAAGACACTAACAATATGAAGACAATGAAAGTGTGAATACAATGATAGGTTCAGGTTGACAAAGATAGTTTTATAACACACAACATTTGAACAAAAAAGCAACGACACTCTAAAATTTGAACTTTCTATCTGATTTTACTTAAGATAAAAATGCATTTTTTGTTTTTTTTCATAGTGACCTGATACCGGTCAAATTTTTGAAACCAAATAGACAATGTCAGATTTTTGACATGAAATGAAAATTACATATAAAGCTCATTGATTTCCCATTTATAAATTTCATGGATCACGGTCAGTTTTCCTGCTATCATTTACCTAGTTATCGGGTTCCACGGGATTTGTTTGGCCCTCGGAGGGCGTATTGGGTTGGGTGTATGAAATGAATATCAAAAATCCCTTTGGCACATACTGGGATTCCTCCTAATCCTCTACTTGCTCTTCCCTGAATTTATAAACAAGCCTAATCTATTTCTATGGGATCTCAATCAAGAAACAACAATGGGTTCAGTCATGGATGGAGACAGAGCTTCTGGGTAAACCCAAAATTGAACTAGTGGAAAATGAGCTTCGATATTGGGAGATAAGGGCCAGCTCACCTAACGTTATTTAGTGGTTTGACGAGTTCATAGGAATATTTTTTCCATGGAATCAATCAAGGTTCAATAAATCTCTCTATTCATTGAATACCCATTTTATTTTTGGATTTTTCAAGCCATTAGCTTACCTTGTTATTAATTTTATTTGCATCTTGTTTCCACTATAATGGGGTTAAAAACAAAAGAGGGAATCATACCGACAGTGGAAAATTGCATCACATCACCTTTGCTGGTTGGATTCTTTATTCAATCAATTTATTTGCATTCTATGTCTATTGTTCTAATAGTAATGATATATCCACAAAATGAAATATGATATAACCCTAAACCCTAAAGTTGTAACCCAAGGGTGGACCTAAAACCTAGAATACTAAAGAGACCTCACTTCTTTAATTGAAAATTAACATTGTGCTAACCTTTGTGCTATTTAAAATTCCTATTTAAATGCTTGGACCATCAATAATGATAACAATGTTGAAAGTTTGAGTGTTGTTAGACATATGCATCACAAATTTCCAAGGATAATCATGGGTGAGGAGGTGATTTCATATTTGCAAAGGTGATTACTTATTTCCTTATCTCCAGGGGATTTCATATCTACAAGGGTGATTACTATAGAGGTAAAAATGGTGATGATATTACTTTCTATAGAGGTAATAGAAAGTAAAACCCACAAACCTTATTTTCTGCTACAGAACGTTGTGTAGTATTTACCCTAATAAAACATTTGGATTACCAGGGTCTTACGGAAAATATGGTACAATCCCACTATGGCATTTAAGGAGCAGAAGGAGAAGTGTACCTCCAAGAACTAAGTGAACATTAAGTCTTCCTTTCATTCCCAGGTTAGTTCATTTATCCATGTATATTTTTTTTAAATCCATTTGTCTATTTTGTAGAAATGTGTCCTAGACGCTATGCTGCAAGGTGTGGTCTTCCTTAGGATTACCTCTACTACATCCAAGGAGTTTGTATTATGGCAAAATGACCTAGGACTTGGTCTTCTCCCCTTTGAAAGTGATGTCAATATGGGTGGGGAAGACCAAAGGTAAATAGGAATCCTGATGGATGTGCTGATAATATTCCTAACTACATCATCTCTGTTGGGAATTGGAAATTTTAACTCTGCATACAACCATCTCTAAAATTATATTATATTAAAAATTGCAAATTTACCAGCTACCCCAAGTGTAGAAATCATTGAGAGACGATGCCTTAGAGTGTTTGAGAGTAGATAATTCAATTTATCCTTGGTTACATTATTTGGATCTAGTTATTTTAGAAGTAAACATTGAAAAAGGAGCTACTTGTCCTGTAATATCCTCTACTATTGGGGTTTTCATCTCTATATTCCTCCTCTAGATATGAAATGATTTAGTTTTGAATTTTTGAAATTTTTTCTTCCTTGATATGAAATGATATAAAATTTAGTTGTGAATTTTTGAAAATTTTGTTTCCATATTTTCCTCAGGGTCAAAGAGAAAACAACCCATAGTTTCCATCTCTCAGGTTTCCAACACTTATTAACTTGAACACAATTTATATTAACAATTGAAAATTTACAAGCTACCCCAGCTACACATAAGTGCAGAAATCATTTGAGCGTAGATAAATAATTTTATCCTTGGTTACATTATTTGGATCTATCTTTTTTACAAGCAAACATTGGCAAATGGAGCCTCTTTTCTTGTAATATCAGCTAATGTTGGGGTTCTCTTCTCTCGATTTCTCCTTTATATATGAAATGATCTAGTCGTTGTGATTTTTTTGAAACTATATTTTTCTTGATATCTCTATCTTTTTCATATGAAATCATTCCCAACATCAAAATGAATTCCACCTCGACTAGATGCCCTCTTTCTTGCTCTCTTCATGAATCAGAAATCATCTTGGTCCCCCTCTTAGGCGTTTCCTTCCCCCTATAAAGAATTATGTTGAGGGTCAATTTTCTCTTCTACTTCCCCAATCATTTTTGAAGAATACACCCTTAAATAACCCATTTCCCAACAACATATGCACCAAAAGGATGTATTTCTCTAATCCAATGGTTGATACCATTACATTTGATCACATTCAAGGATGACCCTATATGGAAGTCCTTTCCCTAGATACAATTCTACAGACTCTCTTATAACTAGGGAAACATATATATTCTTCCTTTTGTGAAAATTTATAAACGTTCCCAAAGAATCTGTTCATTTTCTTAATGACCTCATCTTCTTAGAGGCTTGGAGGTCAATTTGAAAATTTGGAAGGCTTCCCTAGGCATGCACTCATGAGATTGTCATGGATGTCAAATTGAATTCTAGGAACCAAAGAGTTAGGAACACACAATCTCTATCCCAGAACCAAGACTCCCCTTCCATTTCTCTATTCCTATGTTTAATTTATTCAAAATGAACCACAAGAAACATTTGGCACAAAATCTCACTGAGACATTTCTTTCCCAGTTGTCATTAGTCCAGTGTACGAGAGCACCACACCTTGTTAAGTTTGTTTAAATGATTAATCAAAGTTCCTTCTTTGAATCCTTTCATATTGTCACAAAGTTCCTTTCACGAGACTTGCAGTACCAAAGTAGAATTTGAGTTCTCTCTATGAATCTCCCTCCTTGGGTAGAATGTTGGGGCTAAAGGTCCCTGACTCTTTTGACCACATCCTTGAATGATCTCCTTGCATAAAGAAACATTATTGTTTGGAGAACCTAAGCTAACATATCTATTAAAGGATATTTTGATGAAAACCTCACATTTGTGTTCTTTTGGTGAGAGGAGGGGGCATGAGGATGGGTGGTTTCTAAATGACTAGTGACACCACTAGACATTGTTGATCCTAAGATTTATGGAAAAGAGGAGGCTAAGGAAGTAGAGGAATTCACCTTCACTACCATAGAGGTATCCTTCTTGCGGTCCATTCACAATAAAACCAAGAGAAGTAGAAGCATGGTAAAATGAAACAAATAGAGATCCTACTAGGCGCTCTAAAGGATGACCATTTGAGTAGTTTTGATGAGACCCTAGCATATCACAAAGAAGGTTAATTTTTCAGATCCATAAGATCCTCTATGAATATTTATGTTATATTTAAGCATTTTTTTGGTTCATTACCTAGTAGTTCGTTTTAGTTCATTACACAATTGTTGACTAGATATATTTGTTCTTCACATCTCACGAACTTGATACAGACCTGGTGCTTGGCATATTGAGACTAGTGGTGTAAACATAAATCATTACGAAATTCCTACTATTACAACACTTTTTCTAGTTGGGCCTAAAGGAGATAGGAAAAGTACTCTCAGTAATAATATACTACGGGTGCTCTGCTGTGAAAATGAAAGATTAGATAGAGCTTAAGTTTTTTGTAAATTATGCTTCTTTAATCACTTTCTCCTCCCATTTGGTGATAGCATTGTGATTTATCAGAACTGATAATATTTACATTTTAATATTTTTTTCACTTCAATGGTTATATGCTCTGAGTTGTCTTTCAAAAAAAATAGTGCAGTGGATTTGCTTTAGCCTATACTATGTGTTATTCAATTTTGTTTCTTATTCATAGAACTTTTATTTAGGTCTCTATTTACATAGGGAACATTTGGCTAAAATTGAAATGAGTGGGTTCCTTTTCTTTTTTAGACAATTCATCTACTGAAAGTGGGAGCCTCTTTATCTAGGAATACATGGTTCCTGGAACTTCAAAATCATTTTTCATTTTTGACAGTAGAGACATGTTAGAAAATGTTGTTGAGGATTTTCCTATCTTGAAAAAGTGGGTGTTTAATGGTATACAACATGGAGAAATGGTTTTAATGTTAGATTTATTATCTACAAAATAATTATATTTTGTATGTTTTTGTACTCTTATTTTTAGTCTAATGCATATTAGTTCAAAATTTTCTTATGACCAAGTCATCTGATGACAACACTTTAAGGATGTTTATGAAGCAAAGGGCATGTGATAGACCTGATAATCTCAGTAAAGTAAGGAAAGTCAATTTTGTGATATTTGTTATGAGTGCATTTTATGTTCTCCAAATCATGGAAAAAGTGGATACACTTGCTTCTGATACACTTGACTGGAAACAAATCTATCTAATCCTTTTACTGTGACTGGGATTATGTGAAATGGCTATCTTTTGTTGAATTCAGAAAATGAAATTTTATTATATTACAGTAGGAGTATGATGTCCCTGGCTATACCTGTAGGGATACAGACTGCTAAATGACTAGCTACTCATTATTGGTGGTTGCTAAATGACTAGTGACATCACTAGACATTGTTGATCCTAAGATTTGCGGAAAAGTGGAGGCTAGGATAGTAGAGGAATTCAACTAATTAACTACCATAGAGGAATCCTTCTTGTGGGACATTCACAATAAAACGAAGAGAAGTAGAAGCATGGTCAAAGGAAAAAAATAGAGAGCCTATTGGGTGCTCTAGGGTATGACCATCTGAGATGTTTTGATGAGACCCTAGCATATGCCAAAGAAGGTTAGTTTTTCAATTCCATAAGATCTTGTATGAATATTTGTATTATATTTAAGCACTGTTTTGGTTCATTACCTAGGTCCAAATTAATGCATATGCAAAATTTCTAGAAACTTTCAAGAACTTCACACATATCTAGAAAGTTTCCGCTGGTAAGTTTTGTGTTATAGATCTTTATTGGAATTAAATATTCATTCTACTGCCGCTTTTGCTTATGTGAGGTCTCATATCTTCCAAATCCACTCATTATTATCTACTGAAAGGCATCTACATTAGTTTATATTTGTTCATTGAAGTATTCCAAGTTTGTGTAATACCAAAGAGAAAGTTGAAGTCATGGAGGACACAATATTTTTCCATTGCTGTTGGTACATCTAATTTTCCATGCATCTATTCACCTTATTTTTGAGTAAAATCTAGATCTTGAAATTTGGCATTAAAATTTTGATTTATGCTTTATTATTACTGTAGCATGTTATTTTGCAAGCTTAAATGTTGTGGATGGTAAATGTTACATATGCTATAAGAACCTCCTTCTAAAATATAGGATTTGGTTTTGCTTTTACAATTAGATGCGGGTTTTGGTTTATTGATTTCATTCTTTTATTTCTTTTTTTTTTCAGTTGTTTATGTGTTGCTACTGACGCTCAGGAATTTACCTCTGAGTTGAAAAATAAGTTGTCAGCCAAATGTCGAGGAAAGGATAAAACTAACTTTACTCTAGCATTGAAAGAGATATGTGAGGAGTATAATGATAAAGGTACAGAGGAACAAGAATTTATGCCAAACATTGATGATGGGAAATCTAGTTCATATATTGATGAACACTTAAAGGATTCTATGAACAAGTAGAGAATCCCATTCTTTTTCTAAAGAGGACTAAGTGTGGGAAATGGATCACAAGAAGAAATGATAGCAGGGTCCATTGGATTTAAATATGTCTGATGCAAACAAAAGAGATAACTCACTTTTCACTTGGAAGATCTAGTAATATAGACGATTCTCAAGGTTTTGCATCAAAATTTCCAGTTAGACAACATAATGTACCTATTTTTCAATCACAACACCATTGAATTTATATTGGATTATAGAAATTATTGTGAAGGGGAACTTTTGAATATGATGTAAAGACATCAATGTTTCCCTGGGTGGTCTCTTAAATATATTGTGCAATTTCATATGTACATAGATCAGGTAAGGTAAGAGATACCAGGCTATCTAGGCTATCCATGGATCACGGCAGAACATAACCTTCCCTCCGAAATGCAAATGACTAGTTGTTTCTAATACAAACATGGTACCCTACAATGGTTTGGGCATGTTGTTAAAAAAATAGTATAACTAAAAATTTCAAATGATATTATTGCATCAATCTGTGTTGGTTAGTATTGTATTCCAATCATAAAAGGTTGTTTAGACACATGGTAATATATTTGTATATATTTACATATGTGTGACTATTAATGCTTAGGAAATTATACCTCAGAATATGGGAAGCTGGATGAGAAAAATGATAGTTGGAAATGACTGATAGTTATGTCCCTCCAAATTGGATTATAAATCATTAAAGTTCATAGTTTTATTCTAAATTTTCATATTGCAGGGTAAGTGTGTATAGTGTGATATCCTATTTGTGTTCTTTTTAGAGACGAAACTTGTTGCAGCATAAGGTAATCGATATAGTATCATTTTATCATGACACATTTATTTGTTTTGGAATCCTTGTCATTATAGTTTCAATATTTTAAAACTTTATAGTATCGATTCTATAGTAGGGTATCAAGGTCATTAAATAATGACTAAAATTTGGTGACAACCTCCATAGTATAGGAACTTATCAAGTGAAAAGGCTCCCAATAGGTGACAAAATACCTAGAATCTGTAATTACCATGTACAAAGGGAATCAAGTGAGTGATGACCTACTTAAAATCATGCCAAATGAGGTCCCAAGTTGGACAACCCCTCCCAATAGCACAAAACCTCTATGAATTGGCAATAAAGGCTCTGAGTGGTTGAACACTTTACCAAAATTCTGAGAGAGTTGTCAAAGATCCAAAACAACCTATAAAAGTGATATAAATGAAAGTAAGGATACCTCCAATGACTAATATCTAAACTAATACACATAATTCATAGTCCAATGTGATCATCACCCAAATATGTAGGGATAATTCTCACGGTAATTCCACAAAAATCTTATATAATGTGATGAAGGGGATTCCAACCAAAGGTTGTGACATATATGAATACTACTATTGCTACAAATGGAGTACACTAATATTTGAAATATTCAACCCATATAAAACTTGGTTTTAAGGATACTGCTATAGGAAACCTCCATACGTGTTTCTCATAATATGCCCATATTTGTAAACAATTATGTTTACAGTTGTAAGTTCAGGAAAAAGGATGTATGTTACAATTTTTAGTGGTATGATGATTGCATGTAGGATGAATCATAAATGTTTTTCATATCCTCAACTTCTGGGTGACAGTATGATCAAGAAGTGTTATAGGTCTATGAATATTTCTCCCAAAATTTCCATGGAAATATTAGAGGAATGTTTTGTAGGAAAAGGTTTCAAAATACCATTTTGTGGGAAAAGTTGAGACCGTGAGTATCATACTCCATGGTCTTGAAAACTTGTTTGGACATCCAAACAATTATAGAATTTAGAAAGTGGACTTATAAATTGGACAATGCGATGGTGAGGCAAAGGAGCCTGTGTCTAAGATAGTTTTTGTACACTTTCCAATGTCATTCATACATATACAGATACCAGAGAATACTATGAAAGTGTATTTGTGAAGCAGTCCATCTCTACTTATATTTTGCAACTAGTTACATGCAATGTTTGGGAATAATTTCTGGAAGCATAAATTCTATGAGTGGCGTAATGCACCTAGAAGAAAAGGGGATAATAGAGGATATTTTTGGGTGGGAGCTAGGGTATTGGAAAGTAAGCATAGTAAATAGGGTGATTTCTATTGATGGAGGACGAACATCACCTATAAATGTTGATCTTACAGGAATAATTCTTTTAGAGAAGTGTTTACAAATAGTAATTGTTCCCATGTATCCTTTTGTTAATGGAAAAATAAATTAGAGGTTCTTGATTAGTGCCTGAAAGTGAGTTCTTAGATCATAGAAAAACATTGATAGATAATAGTGTCAGGAATTTTGAATCTTTTAAACATGGAAACACTTAAGAGAGAATTCAGGTTTTAAACTGTAAAGAAAATTTGAAGGGTGAAAAAGATTTTGAAAATATTCATGAAACTTTTGTTCCTAATGTCAAAGATCATATGCTTTCTACATTTGTGACTAAAGACAATGAAGTTAGGGTAGTTCCAAACACCTTTTTGCATCATAATTCCATTCTGAAGAAGAAAAGAAATACCTTGAAGAAAAATAATTTAGGGTTATCAACTCTATCAGAGAGATCAGATAATCAAATAAGGATAAATATTTTCATGGACAAAGAAAATGTTCTTGAAGTATTATCTGGAGTAGATCATCGAACTAAAAGGACACCGATCAAGATACCATCTTGATCAATGTGATTTCTAAAGGATGTTATTTTTTTTAAACATCTACATGATGTCAGATTTTCAATCCCTAGGCCATCGTCAGGCCATCTACATGTCATAGCATTTTTTATGCATAGGACATGACATCTGGTGAAGAATTAATTGAAATGATGGCTTCTAGGTGTTGTATTGAAGTGATGTCCATGGGTTCTTCGACATCGTATCATCATAATTTAGACTCCTAATTCAAGTAAAAATTGCCTGATTTATGATGATATGCTGTCGAAATATTGACGAAGTTTGAAATGGTGTTGAATAACCGACGAAGTCCCACCGATGACAAAAAAAATGTTTACATCAAATAATAGACACGTGTCTATCGAATTTCAAACATCAAAGTTGTCGAAATTCAGATTCAAATTTACTTGTGTATATATAGGTTGACAATGGTAGTGATACAAGTTGAGAGAGAGAATGGTATATGTATAGGTTAATAGAGACAATCACAGGAACATGAACACAATGATAGTGATATTAACATGCTAACATTGTTTTTCATATCAGGTTGGTAGGATCGGGAAAGTAAAAGAGATAGAACTTTCTTTCATGTTGGTTCTTTTGATCTAATGGAGCTAGTGCTTCCTTTAAGTTGGAGCTAGAGAACCAGTGTGGGAATATGGGGAAGGAATAGGAGATGGAATTATCCTTTAGTTCAATGCCTAAAAAGTGTGAGTTGGTGCTCACAAAGGGACTAAGAGCTTCCCTAAGGTTGGATCATGTAAATCAATCAGTTGTTTCTTCCTTCCAGTTGGTCCTAGTAAATTAGGGAGTTGGAGCTTCCTTCATGATGGAGCCTATAAATCAGTGGGTTGGTCATTCCTCTTAGTTGGTGCCAACAAAATTTGAAAGTTGGTGCTTCATATGAATGCAATGTTTATATATATAATAAAATCATTCCATGGTTTCCCCCATTTGGGTTTCCATGTATAAGTGTATTTTCCACTTTGTATGATTTTAAGTGATGATGAATGGCATGACTATTAATGGTTAATATTACATGATGTGATTGAGGTTTTAAATGGTAAAAATTGTTCAATATTGTTTCACCCCGCCCTCCCCTCTTAGTATTATTAAATATTCCAACAACGCCTATAATTGGAGTAGTTATATAGATGATGACAATGGACATTACAAGTTGAAATCCAAGTGACAATTCATATGGGCTACGATATTTTGTGTTTTGTCGATAAGTATTGTATTTATGTTGTATGAACCAATTTTTTTTTTCCAATAGTCTAAATTCTTGTAGTTATACACGAGGAAAATAGTAAACGGGTGGAGTTCCTAACCTATTATATGTTTTTCATTCTTAGGATTAAGGGATCTAGGCATGTTATTACTTTAAAATTTCTAGAAGTTTGAATTGAGCTTAGAATCTATGTTACTGCAATGGATGTACGAAATTCAAGGTTGACCTAGATGTGCATAAGGATGTGTTTCACAATGTGATATGTTAAGATAGTTTTCTTGCAAGGAAGTATTGTTATATTAATAATTGATTAGTAACAAGAAATACAACAACACTATTGTGACATGTGATTGAAAGTCCTATCAATGGAATCCATTTAGATAGATTGATATAAAAAAGTTATGCACAATTCCTACTTTGTGTTGGTTAGTTTTGTAATTACATAATAAACACAAGCCTTTATATACTTCTCTACATCAATGTAAAGGTATGTTCAACATAAGTAGTCTCTTATGGATACCTAATTTACTTATTATATTAGAGTAATATAATTGATAGATAATCTTGACACACATATGTTCACTATAAAAACTGCCAAGGTGAAATAACAAGTTGTTGCATAAAAGAAAACCATGGTGTAGAGTCTTGTGTACAAGGTGTACATAAATTTGGAAACTATTAGACATCCTTTACAATTTCATTGGAAATCTCACTTTTTACATCCTTAGGTGTATAGAGTAGTTAATAAGGAATAAGTCATTTGTTATCTCAAGAAAAAAGTTCCATAGTTGAAGGAATCACACTATGTTTGATCATTAAATAATTTTTGTGTAGATATGGAATCCATTTCAACTATTATTTAATTTTGAACTTTCCCTTAAAATGATTAAAATAAAATTTCTTATGGTTCCGAAAGATGCAATGTCACCATTATTTGGGAACTTTGATTATCACATAGCTCTTGGGAATAAGTTGAATTCTACATTATATCATTGTTAAAGGAATCAAATTGGTACATAATCAGTTGTCCATGTTGTACAAACTGGGAAGACAACACTTTCAACCAAAATACCAAGATGTATCATCAAGGCGGGGAAATAAACTTGTTACCCACAACACTAATGTGTACAATCAAGGTGGGAAAAAAACCCTTTTACCCACAAGTGCAAGGGTCCAGACCACAGATGACTATTTGATGGCTCCTTTTCATCTATGTATCAATTTGTATTCTTTGTTTTTTGGGAACACGGTTAAATTTGATGTTCTAACCTACAAGAGTAAATCCCAAGTCCAAAAATTGTCTTTTCCTTTCAAAAACCCCATATGTTATTATCTATAAAAAAAACCTTACGTTTAGATTATTATTTGTAACATCATTTGAAACTTTTTGAAGCAATTACCAACCATGAGACCAACATTTTAATTAATAGGTAAAATTCATGGATGTACTCTAATTTTTCCGTGGGGATTTAGTGTAGTTTGCAGCTTCTAGGCATTTCCTTGAACTAAATATTTAATTCGTTTTTGACTGCACCAATAGAAGAAAATTGTGGGAAACTATTCATTTTATACTCTTGAAATTCCACCCCTATGCTCCTAGGAGAACTTTCAAAATTTGATTACAAATTGAATCTCCAAGTCAATGTCAGATCTAAGATATTTAGGAAAGGTGTGAATTCTTTAGAGGTTACTACTAGTGTTGATATGCAGGGTCTCCTTGGATATGTTAGACATGGATCCTTCATCAGCAGGTCTTTGGCCTATTTGAATATCTCTTCGTGTAAAATATTCAAGTAATAAAAATAATAGATCCTGAAATATATAAATGGTGTATAATGAATATCCAAATAAACCCTTGCAACAAATTACAGAAAACAGATGTCATTTGAAGGACACTTGGGAACTAAAATTACAAAAGAAAAAACTAATCTTACCTAAGAGTTAAATATGTAAAAAATACTTCCAATGACATTAAACTATCATATATCCTAATCCTTTAGAATTACTAAAGATAGAAAATAAAATAGTAAACTTCGTAACACATAAAATTTCTCGAGGTATAGAATAATCTCAACAATATTTCCTGATGAAAGTTGCATTCACTAATTAAGACTCTAATTTTAAAAAACATCTATTACTACAAGGATTCATATAAATTCACTAAAACCGACATTGATTGATCTAACCTTATCCAGCAAGAAAAATTTCTCCACTAAAAAGTAAGAGAATATAATGGTACCTCCACAAAACTCTTATACACATTCAAATACATATGCTCCACATTTGGATTCCCTGGATCTCGACCAATCTACTTTGAAATGATTTCCAAACCAAACTGTTGCACAGAAAGTAGAAAATAATAAATAAGAAAGATAAAAATGAAATCAATGATTGTTCATTGTTCTGGAGCTATGGTGCTATGATTAATTTCTTGATATCCTTGATATATCATATGCTTCCATTTTTGCAACTCCAACATAAACTCCTTAATTTCTCCCTATGGATACAAGGTTCAACTCAAGTGTTGGCTACACTTGCTAGTAGGATTACAAGAATTTAAATATAAACAAGACAATCTTGTAGGATGCTTTGTTAGTGTATTTTTTCATTTAATGGCCATTGTATGATAATAAATAGTTTTAGAATAAGTAAAACAAGTAACCATGAATTATGGTGTTTCATTTCCAAGTAGATTCTTTTGCTTCTGACTCTCTTATGAGATTTGAGTTGTTTCAAATTTTGATTGATCATATTTTGAATAATGTATTAATGTCTCTATTCTCTGCAGTTTTCAAGTGTCTATTTTTGTCCGAGTTTTTTTCCTTTCTAATTATTATATGGTATCAGATTCATAGTGCCGAAGTGCCAAGTTCAATAAGTAGTATAATGAAGCACAATCCACAATTACATATATGTTTCAGTGATAATCGATTCCTTATTGCTGATAACAATAGAAAGAGAATAGTTATTATGTGTGTGGAAGAAAAATTCTTAATCCATTTGTTATAAATTGAGAATGTAAGGTTAGTTCAGCAAAAATATGGTCATAGTTTCTCTAAAAACTCAGCCGTAATGCTGATGGAAAAGAAGTGTTAGGTGATAGAGAGATCAAGAAATGGAGCCTTGGACAATGTTCCCATAGAAACAAGTCAAATTTAGAAAACAAGATAAGCCAAAAAGTACGTATATCATGCATTATCTTCTGTATTTCATGCATTATCTGCAGTATTTCATAAGTAGAAGACCCTTGGCGAGGGTGAAGATAAAGTGGTAAAGAATAAATCCCTTGAGGAGGGTGAATATGATGGTTCTTCCTCAAGGAATAAAAGTGTTTCCTTAGAGAAACAAACAAAACATTATGATATGTTATATTTCCAAGATGTGGAGGAAGTAAGTTCAGTGAACAATCCAAGTCCTATGTAAATGGTGGAAATGCTGATGATCCGACCAAAATTGGCTCTCATCTGGATCATGATTCAATGGTCAAACTGAAGAAGGGTAACATAAATTATTCTTCATCAACCTTGTCGAATAAAATTCACTTCCAATTGCTATTTTGAAGTTATTATTTTATGAACTACAAACATATTGCTTGTCCAAAGCATTTTTATTTTTGTATCTTGAACAAGCATGTAAAATGGCCATTATGGGAGGGTGTTGGAGACAATGGTCATATTTGGAACTTAATATTTAGACAAATAATAAATGCTCACTACTAAATTGATGTAATAATGGGGTATTTAATTAGGCGTTTGGTAGTTACATAATTTACTCCTCTCTCCTACTATATAATGAGACATTGAATCACATAATGAATTAAAAAAGCCACCCTATATCAATATTATGTGCATTATTTTCCATGCATGTGTGTAAATTTAATGTACCACATAGATGTTAGATGTCTAGACTCTATTTACTAATAAAACCTTATCCAGGTAAAGGTATACTACGAGACATTTATCATTGATCATTCCTCAGACCATTAGGTTGTCCACATATTTGCAGTCATTCATAGGATGCAACCATTTATGATTTGAAATTATGTTCTTCAATGATATTACAATTCATAGATTGGATTTCAGCAATAAAATAAAAATGAACTAAGACTAGGATTCTAGAATTTAAAAAATCAGCAACAAACTCAATTCTCTCTTAAGCTATGCTAAGATGTTGTTTCCATAATGGTCACTTGGAATCCATCATGTGAAGGCCGCAACTCAAAGAATTTTAAATTTTAAATATTTATACAAGAGTGTTTGGAGATCCATATCTTATGCACACTAAATTCTTTTCTAAAAGACTTGGCAATTGCCAACAACGATTATATTTGTGGTTCGACCAAGACCTAGATTTCCACTTTCAAAACCAAGACAAGTGTTGATGTAATTGTAACTTCAGAATGTATTCATCTGTATATATTATGTATTGTACCCCAATGTTTATTCTTGGATGTGTCTGTAATGTAATTGAGTCATGTCATACCCCGATGTTTATTCCAGGACGTTTCTATAATGTAAACAAGTCATGTCAAGTCATTGTGGGTAACCCTCCTATTGGTCAAGACGGTTAAAGTCCCCGCAGTTGTGCGGTGTTATAGCGGATTTCACCACACCAGGTGAATCACACATTGTATGGCCTTCCCTTGTCCCGCTGCAGACTCATTAGCCTCTTTGGACCACTTTATATCTTTTGATGTTACCTTGATCATCCCTAAAAACATTAGAATATTGATATATGCGGCTTTTTCCCAGAGAACCGCGTACATACACGGATATTCCCTCGATAGTCGCGTACATCGGGATGTGTGCATAGTCCAAAACATTTTGGAGTTTTCCTTGACTTGGATCCGACTCATATGACTCCTGGCCTTCCATATGCCTTGAGATCGCATGGATTCGACCTTTCAATATCCCTTTGAAAAGCTATATAAGGAACCCCTTGGTACATTGAAAGCATAAGAGAAACTTGAGAGCATCGAAACTATAGTCCATTGTTGCCAAGATTTATGCTTGAGTCTACATCCCTTTGTCCCTTGGAGCACTGTTGTGTTCTTCCCAATCTTTCCCTTTGTTAGTAAGCTTGCTATCGAAGTGATGGAGGATTGAGGTGGTGGAGGCCCAAGTGGGGGATTCAGTGTCTCCGATTCGCAGATGTGCCGTCAGAGGTTGTCACTTGTAATCTCTGATTCTTATTAATAGAAATATCTTTTCGTATC
>LPNX010893019.1:0-78442 GCA_001517045.1 Pseudotsuga menziesii | reverse complement strand
ATTACACTCTTTTCTTTTATAGGGTGCACCAACAAGCTTAGGTTTTAGGATCTTGGAATAGTTCATTGAAAGTTAATTCTCCAAGATCACTAAACTACAATAACTAGGTGTCTATCCAGGGAGTGTGTGAAATCCTTTATATAACCAGCGTTCTCAGGAAGCTCCTCTCAAAAGGGAGTCAAGCACTAGGCAGTGTGAGTAGTTATTGATTGGGATGACCCCTAGTCATAACTGAGTAGCACCGACGATATTTCTAGGATTGTATTCGTATCTGGGGGCTCTTTCGAGAGTTTCGGGCTTTGCTACCCTGCCCATACGGTCAATCCTGCCTGCAACTGTCCGCCTGAGCTTTGATTATATTGAGGTAACCTTAGTGACCTTACCTAGGATGTCGAGGGGGTACTTGTAGAGGTTATTCTGCAGGTGTCTCGGCCAGGTAGAGGTCGGACAGCACAGTCGCTATATGCGTTGAAGCTGAGGGCCGCTATAATTGGTTACATACCTTCGCTTGTAGTGTATGGGAGTTTCGAGCCTCTCCCAGGCGAGACATACCTGCTACATTCGGGAGCTCACATATCCTCCCCTTGGTTTGCTTGTATTTTGGCTGTAGATTTTCTTAGGAGTGTGCTCTTTGTGCGCTAGTTGGCCTTTGGGATCGTGGTTACTTGAGTATATGTATGCTCTTTTGAGTTTGGGTCCTTTTATTTTTGGCATGCCTGGTATCTTATCACCCATCCTTGGTCCTAGTACGGACTTTGGTGTCAGACTTGGGGGCATCAGAACCCCTTGTTGTGCTCGTTGATTTGGGAATGGTCATATTCCATCCTTTACTTCATTTGTGAAGGCCTTTTATTCCCTTTGCTCGGTCTTTACACCGGTGGTCACCCTCATGGGGGGTGGTAGTGGATGCGTGAATGTTGGGTCTACACCTTACTTTCCTTTTTATGTCCCATCGTTCACCGCATTGTTTCCTTTGGGTGCTATTGTCATGATCATTCCTCCCTATATCCTATAGTTTGGATTCTATATTGACTATTTTGGGATGTTTTGGACTAATATGGTTGTCATGTAGGATCCAATTTTTGTACACTCTCTCCGAGGTTTCGACCCGTTCGTTCCTATTACAGGTATTATGTCTGAACTGGCATATAGGGTAGGATTTCACAACCGTTTGCATTTTGCATGACCTTATGACCATGTCATTCTCGCCTTAGGTACGGACCCACTCTATTATGTCACAGAACCTTCTTGCTGCTATAGAAGTGCCATGATATGAGTGGTAGAGCCTCACCTTACATGGGTACCCTAGTTAGCACCTTATTTGTATTTGGTGCCCATGCCGATGTTTTCTCCCTTTAGGGTGTGGGAGTTCGTTGTATAGTATTGCCATGACATTTAGCAAGAGCATCATACTCCTCTTGATCTTATGATGGCCATGTTTCCCCCGGGCTCCCCTTGTATCAAGTTGTGGATGCATTTTCATGAGCTTTGCCTGTCTTATTGAGCTTTATGCTGGCTCCCCTGACATTGCGTTTCATCCTTATAGCCCGAGCTTGTCTCATGTCTAGCCATGCAGAGCCATTTTGTATATATTTCACAGCTTGACTTGCCCTTTTACCGGGAGGGGATCTTCCCCCGAGTGTCGATATCCTACACATGTTTCCTTGCATTGAGCATAGGTATGTTCCACTGCTTGGAACTAGTTTGTTTGCCCTGATGACACTCGTCTCCTCCTAGTTTGTAACTATAAAGCTAGTTTATTCTTTTTCAAGCTTTTCAAATAACTGAAAAAGACCAAAAAAATTAAAAAACAAAAAATCCGGATGGGAAAAGATGTTATCTTTGGCAGCTGTTGAGTCGTGTCGCCTTCGAATAGAGCACTGTATATCACATCCGTTGGTTGGGTTATAGTTTGACTTTAGGAAGCTGTACTCGTGTATCTGAGTTTATCTCCACCGACTGGTTATCCTTCCAGTCCCTATGGAGCCTCTATTGGTGCCTCCTGCGTCATAGAGATGTCCCAGTTTTTATATCGAGTCTATGCTGCCTTTATTCAGTCACCATACGCCTTTATGCTCTTGTTCGAAGGAAGTTGAAACCTAAGTCAGCCATTCCTCAGTTATCCTGACTTTGCATGTCGGCCATTCCCAGTACAGTTACTGGTTCGTGCACCTTATGATCGAGTTCTTCCACATCATACAGCTTTACTGAGTACCTCGTGTTGGATGATGGGGGATGCCTTAATGCCCTCCTTCCAGCGGATTTCATCCCATCGACTTCAGATCATTTATTCTGGGATTGGAATCTAGAGTCATTTTTGAGTGCCTTGAGACTTGCAGTCATCAGTGGCAGGTTCTCTCGCCATCGACTGTTTTGGGAATACATCAATGTCCCCTGATCGATGGATCCTCTCAAGTGTTTGACCTCAACACATTTATTCACACTTGTTATTTTTCACTCTAGTACCTTGATTCCCATTTTCATTATCGGTGGGTGATCTCGCGTCTGTTAACGGTATACATCAATGACCGGTAATCAGACGATGGACTACTATGTTCGACCTCGACACCTCTATTCGCATAGTAGGACATGTACTCGTAGCGGTTTGTGTAGAAGACTTTCCAGATTGGTGGCATCTCTTATATGCTACCTCCTTGATCGTGCCAGCATTCATGAGATTTCAGCTCTCGTGACTTGTTCCAGTGTATGTCAGACATTTCCAGCCACTATGGAGATCTTGATCCATTGTATATCTTCAGCCTTGTGGGGATCATAGTCCTTTGTATATCTTCATCATGGAGACTCTGATCTATGTATATTGTACGTGGCGATGACCACGTATGTTCTATCATGTATCATGCCTATTCATGGCCATTGTACTCTTATGTATCCGGGACTGCTAGATATATTTGCAGATTATATGGAGAGTTGTATTATGGTATTATGCTGATTGGGTGGCTGGTCTTCCATTTGGGTACCTTCATCACTTCCTTCCTAGGATGGACTTATAATGTATTTCGGCCATCGTATATCCCCTCTGATCTCATACATTAGGGGGCATCTGTTATAGCAGATTTCACCACACCAGGTGAATCACACATTGTATGGCCTTCCCTTGTCCCGCTGCAGACTCATTAGCCCCTTTGGACCACTTTATATCTTTTGATGTTACCTTGATCATCTCTAAAAACATTAGAATATTGATATACGTGGCTTTTTCCCAGAGAACCGCGTACATACACGGATATTCCCTCGATAGTCGCGTACATCGGGATGTGTGCATAGTCCAAAACATTTTGGAGTTTTCCTTGACTTGGATCCGACTCATATGACTCCTGGCCTTCCATATGCCTTGAGATCGCATGGATTCGACCTTTCAATATCCCTTTGAAAAGCTATATAAGGAACCCCTTGGTACATTGAAAGCATAAGAGAAACTTGAGAGCATCGACACTATAGTCCATTGTTGCCAAGATTTATGCTTGAGTCTGCATCCCTTTGTCCCTTGGAGCACTGTTGTGTTCTTCCCAAGATTGCCCTTTGTTAGTAAGCTTGCTATCGAAGTGATGGAGGATTGAGGTGGTGGAGGCCCAAGTGGGGGATTCAGTGTCTCCGATTCGCAGACGTGCCGTCAGAGGTTGTCACTTGTAATCTCTGATTCTTATTAATAGAAATATCTTTTCCTGTCCAGTAATGTGTATTTGAATGAATATTGTTTCCATTGGAATATGTCAAATGCTTTTACATTATTGATTATATATGCTAGAATAGATCTAACACCATGAAATATAGTATGCTTGTATTGTTTACTTGTTGTTGAGGACGTGCTATAACAATTCAAGCTGAAGATTGGAAAGCTCAACGGGGATCTACTTCAACCGTCCGGAATAAGGTATGAGGTTCGATCCTTTAGTGTTAGATTGTTTAATTCTATTGCATATTGGGAAAGATTGATTTCTGGAGTCTAGCTGTCTGTTGTGGTACCCCAAGCCATAGGAATTTCTCTCCGTAACATGCGGCCCTAGGGTTATTAGAGTATCCTAAATAACTTGAACCTAGGTGAATCATTGTAAGTTAGGGAAACAGTCCCCACCATTGTGTTAAGGATAAACCTCCTTGTTGGTCAGAGGAGGCAAAGTCCCCACAAGATGTGGGGCACTAGGGTTATTAGACACTCCTAGAGATGTCGGCTCTAGTAGGTAATTCTTAAGTGACGCCAGCATGTTGGAGTGGGATTCAAGTGAATGAAATAATATAAATAGAGAGTGAGCCTCTCTGTTTATCACAAACACACACTCACTCATTGGGGCGCATGAGTGAGAGAGAAGTTGCTGGGATCAGAGAGAGAGACTACTGCTGTGGGGAGATCATCTTTATGTTTTCGGGTTTTACTTTTGGTGTTGATTCTATCTTTGAGGAAGTTGTAGGGCTTTCTCCTTTATGGTTTCCCCGAGGAAAATTCATTGTGTCTCTTGTCTCCTGTGTTTATTTTTGTGCATGTTATTGTCTCATTTAAACATCCTAAGATCATGATGCTAGCTTGAATGATAAAAATATAACATGGTATCAGAGCTAACATGAGAAGAAGACATTGTGCAGCTATAGAAGCTATGGATTCTTACTTTTTGGTTCTCTCTCCACAATCCATCAGAAAAAGTATACTAGGATGACTCTCCATTGAAGGGCGCATCTTCCTGTCGAAGCAGAATTCGATTCTGAGCATTTTCAGTTTTTGGTGCGGGAAATTAGGGATTCTTACAGAAGAGGAATTCTTGAGTGAGCCTAGCATAGGATTTATCTCATCATCAAAATCAAATTTTAGAGACCTGGGTCAATATTTTTGGTTGGGTGAAACTTCAGGAAAGTCAAACCCTAGTTTGACCTCGAGCTGGAAAAACCCTAAAATACTAAAACTGATAGGTTTTGGTATATTCGCTATACATTGGTATCGAAGAAGGATCAGGAAGGGAAAACTTCTTAGGCCAAAGCTAAAATCTGTATTTACACTGTGTCCAAAATTCAGCCTCCTAGTCATTATATTCTAGGAGATATGATCCCTCCAAGTTAGGGTTCCATCCTCTTCAAGGATTCATCCCTAAACAAGACACCTGAGGAGAATTACTATATCTTCGGCTATAAAGGTCCAAATACAATTTATGAAGATGTTCTCGAAAGGGCAGGGACTTTTATTTCTATGGTCTAAGTTTTAGAAATAGAAGATGAAACAGTGACACATGTCCATCCGTACAACTTCGGTGTTCTGAACAGTCTTGTAACAGGTCACCTTGGGAAAAGGATCATAAGTCCCAATTGGTGAAACCAATTCTGATGAAACCTATGGTGTTGAAATATGTATAGGAGAGGCTAGCTGAATGTGAAGTTTCCAACAAAGAGGAGTAGTAATTTCAGAGATACCACAGAAATAGTATCAGGAATTTCTGCAGAAGAAATTGGTAAACTAGGGCTTCCTGTTCTGGGAGCTTCCCTCCACTGTTTTCAGAAAAGGAGTACATTGGATAGCTCAAATTGAAGAGATATATATTTCTATCCAATCAAATCTAAAAGATTCCAAGTTTTGAAAATTAGGGTTTCTCTAACAAACCCTAGATCAGTCGGCTCTGGAACAAGGACAAACACCTCAAATTGGTAAGATCTAATATTTTGCTATTTTCATTTGAGGTTATCATTTCAAAGTGATATATCACATCATCTAGATGATAAGCTTGGTGAATTTGAAAACTTTCAAGCATGGAAGTATTTGATCTCTCTAAAGAAAATTAATTGGACACCTACATGAGTAGAGAGGTTCCAGTTCTAGAGGGAGATGAGGCTAGAAGCCTTACACAAGAAGAACTTGGTCAAGGCCAAGAAGATCATTGTTGATTCAATCATGAATCACCTTGTACCACAAGTGTCTTCCCTAAATACACCAAAAGAAATGTTTGATTCCTTGACCAAGCTATTTGAAGGGAAGAACATAAATCGAAATGTGACTTTGAGAAGACAATTGAAAAATGTGAGAGTCCAAAATGCAGAATCAAAGAAAATATTTGAAGCGGTAAAACAAGAAGTGAAGAATGCAGAAGTGGTGATAGCCACCTTGAATGGCCTCCCAGGATCATGGGATTCATTCATTCAAGCAATGTGTGCAAGAAGGAAGTGATTACTTTCAATAGACTCTAGGAAGAAGAAGAAGCTCGACTCATAATAAGAGAAGAGAAGATGGGAGCAACTGAAGATCAAGCTCTCACCATCCAAAGAAGATCCCTCAAGCAATGAGGAATATGAAGAACTCAACTCTTGAAGAAATTCTTATCCATCTGAGCATTTGGATAAGAAATGATGCTATTATGAATGAAGAAGATGATGAAGCTGAAGGCTCAAAAGGGAGTCTACCCATGAAACAAATAAAGATAAGTATTCAATTGTCATTTCATGATATTGTTTTGTTATGCATTTGTTTATATTCAATTGATGTATTATGCATGATAGAATGTTTGCATTAATGATAGTATACTACTAATATGCATCAGATGGGTAAGTATATCATGGTGCTATACAACTCTCCATTTCTACGTATCTACAATGAAACCTCTTTGTTGACATATTGGATAAGTGTACAATCTCAATGTTGTCCTTGTGGAGATGGAAGGCATCTAGAAAAGTTTCTGTGAGATATGGATGAATGTTATATTGGGTAAAATAGTTGCATGATCATATATTTATGCATAAGAATTTTCCATTGTGAATATGCCTTATGAAATGTTTCTAACCATACAACTAATGCATTTGACTTGTGGGAAAGATTGCAGAAAATCGCCTACAAGAAAAGAAGGATGAGACTTGTTCCGAACAACAAGTGATGACAGTTCAAGATGAAGGATAATATGATGAATGCAGTGACATCATTGATGTAGAAACTTCCAGCTATGAAGAAGTAACCAAGAAGAAAGGGAAGACTAGTTCAAGAAGAATGATGTCTAGGATGCAGTATCGATACATGAAGGGAAGTTCGTAGTTCCATCATGCAGTAGACAGAAACATCATGGGAATAAAATGCAAGATTCGTAGCATGAGGATTCTCACGAAAAGAAGGAATAGACTACAAAGAGACATTTGAAACCAATAGGACTTGAAACACATACATGATGAGCTTGATGAATATATTAACCTTTGCTACAAGGTTGAAGATGAAAGTCTATACACTAGATGGATACATAGAATATTAGTAGCATGGGAAGCTACTTGTCACTCTAGTACAAAATGTTTCAGTACATAGATTATAGAAGACAGAGGGAGTATGATGCTCCGCTTCAGTGGGAGTCACTGTAGAAGATCCTGAGGTTTGACATGGTATGACAAGATGGATAGCTTACTCGTGACTCTAGGCTTTACTAAGAGTAAATTGGATTCAAACCTTTGCTTCAAGGTTGAAGGCGGAAGACCAGTGATGCTCATGTTATGTGTCAATGCACTATCTTCTAGGCATGGAGGTGTTGTAGAATGTAGATGGAATCTTCCTTGGACAAGAGAAGTATGCAGTAGAGATCCTGAAGAGGTTTAGTATGATGGACTGCAAGGCCATGACCACACCTATGGCATCAAACATGAAGCTATTGAGTGATGCTTCATTAGAGACAGTTGATGCCATGGTGTATTGTTAGATGATTGGGTCCTTGATGTACCTGACGAACACGAGACCGAATATTTTCTTTGCTGTGAACACCTTGAGCCAATTCTTGACAAATTCGAGACATGTTCACTTGATTGCTACAAAGCATATTCTGAGGTACCTGAAGGGTACAGTTGATTATGGGCTCAAGTATGAGGAAAATCAAAAGATTAAAATGGAGGGTTATGTTGATTCAAATTGGTAGGTAGTTCCATTGATAGGAAGAACACTTCATAGTGTTGCTTTAGTATGGGATCAGGTGTGATCTCTTGGTTTAGTAGGAAGAAATCATGTGTGGCACTGAGTACAGCTGAAGTAGAGTATGTCACAGCTTGTTCAGCTAGTTGTGAGGTAGTATGGATGAGGAAGCTACTGTCTAATTTATTTGATCTCTAGTTAGATGCTACTTGTATATATTGTGACAACCAAATTTGTGTGAAGTTGTCGGAGAACTCTGTGTTCCATGACAATTCGAAGCATATCGACATTAAGTATAACTATATCAGGGATATGGTGTAGAGGGGAGCAGTGAATCTCCAATATGTTGCGATAGATGAACAGATGGTTGATGTGTTGATGAAACAATTAGCCAGAGTGAAGTTTGAGTACTTCAGGGAGAAGCTTGGTGTTATCCAGATCGAGGTTCCTTCTAAGGGAAAGTGATGAGTCTGTGATCCATTCTGACATGGTGAGAGGATTGGTTCCTTCCATGGTTAGATGTAAGGGCTGAGCCATTCTATCATGGTGAGAGGATTGGTTCTTTCCATGTCAGATATGAATGCTGAACCATTCTGATATTACTATAGTATTAGTTCACACATGATCAGATATAAGGGCTATTGCCATTCTTTGAATGGAGGTGGTTGGTCAGTTACCAGGAATACTCAATATAGGACTGAGGGCCATTCTGATATGACTGTGAGATGTGTTCTCACATGATCAGATATGAGTGCATGGCCATTTTGATGTGATTGAGGGATGTGTTCCCACTTGATCATATATAAGGGTTGTTTACATTCTCTCATGGTGAGAGGATTGGTTCCTTCCATGTCAGATGTGACTGTTGTCCATTCTAACTTAGGGTCAGATATAAGGGCTACTTCCATTCTTTGAATGGAGGCACCTAGTCAACTACAAGGAATCCTCAGTCTAGGACTGAGAGAGATTCTGATGTGACTGTGGGATTGGTTCCCACATGATCAGATGTAAGCGCAGAGCCTTTCCACAGATGATAGTAGGTGTGTCCTGTCATGCTGGTGGATGTGAGTGCTAGCCTTTCCATAGGTGATAGTAGGTGTGTCCTATCATGCTGATGGATGTGACTACTGCACCTTTTCATAGATGGTAGTAGGTGTGTCCTACCATGCTGGTGATTGTAAGTGCTATGCCTTTCCACAAATGGTAGTAGGTGTGTCCTACCATGTTGGTGGATGTGAGTGATGTGTCTTTGCAGATGATAGTAGTTGTGTCCTATCATGCTGGTGGTTGTATGTGATGAGCCTTTTCATAGATTATAGTAGGTGTGTCCTATCATGCTGGTGAATGTGAGTGCTGTGCCTTTTCATAGATGATAGTAGTTGTGTCCTATCATGCTGGTGAATGTAAGTGCTAGGCCTTTCTAACATGACTGGATTGGTTCCTATCATGGTTGAATGTGAGTTATGGGCATGCCTTTCTGACATGGTGTTGGATGTGTTCCTCTCATGGTCATATGTAAGTGCTGGGTGGGCCATTCTGACTTAGGGTCAGATATAAGCGCTGAAAAATACCTACATGGAGGATAGGCCTACAACCAGCATGAAAAAGGACTGGCTCTGTAGAAATTCCTATGATGAGAAGAATCATGAGATAGCACTTGTGATGATGATCTAGCATTGATGATCCAAATCGATGGATGATCCAGAAGTGATGATCTAGATCCAGTGATGGTGATCCAGATCAAGTGATGGTGATCCAGATCGAGTGATGATCCAGATCTAGTGATGATGATCTAGACCGAGTGATGATCTAGATCCAGTGATGATGATCTAGATCGACTGATGATCCAGATCCAGATGAAGATGAATTGAATATGAATATGACTTGAAGATGAAGATGATGAGAACTCAATGACGATCTAGATGATACAGAGAAAAAGACTTGTGATGATAAATTGTATCGAGAGAATACCTTCCTAGTTAAGAGGGAGTGTTGATGTAATTGTAACTTTGGAATGTATTCATCCATATATCTTATGTATTGTACCCCGATGCTTATTCAGGGATGTTTCTGTAATGTAATTGAGTCATGTCATACCTTCATGTTTATTCCAAGAAGTTTCTATAATGTAAACAAGTCATGTCAAGTCATTGTGGTTAACCCTCCTATTGGTCAAGGGTTAAAGTCCCTGCAGTTGTTCATCCCTAGGGTTATCATAATATCCTAGAGAAGCCAACCCTAGGTGAGTCATTGTATGCTGGGGAAATAGTCCCCACCATTGTGTTAAGGATAAACCTCCTTCTTGATCAAAAGAGGCAAAGTCCCCACAAGTTTTGGGGCACTAGGGTTATTAGACACTCCTAGAGATGTTGGCTCTAGTAAGTAATTGTTAAGTGACGACAGCATGTGGATTGAGCTTCAAGTGAATGAAAGAATATAAATAAAGAGTGAGCCTCTCTATTTATCACACACACATACTCACTCATTGGGGTGCATGAGTGAGAGAGAAGTTGCTGGGATCAGAGAGAGAGACTACTACTGTCGGGAGATCATCTTTATGCTTTTAGGTTTTACTTTTGGTGCTTATTCTATCTCTGAGGAAGTTGCATGGTTTTCTCCTTTATGGTTTCCCCTAGGAAAATTCTTTGTGTCTCTTGTCTCTTGCGTTTATTGTTGTGCATGTTATTCTCTTAGTTAAAGATCCTAAGATCATAATGCTAGCTTGAATGATAAAAATCTAACACAAGAAGTGCATTTATCCAATAATCATGGTGAATCATCTTAATTTATTTATATTTTCATCTTCTTAAAATTCAAACCTCAACAAGTATCTCATCCATCCAACAATCATGATGAATAATCTTCCTTTCTCTATATTTTTATCTTCTTAAAATTCTTATACATTTTAATTTAGGATATGAATATGGAATCTGTTCTTCTTAAAATAGTAGAGAGTTTCACATTTAACAAGATGAAATCAACCCAATGTCATGCTATGGTTGATTTCTTCTCACTTAATATTATTTCATGACAATAAAAAGGCAGTGTCCCCATGATTTATAAGGCTGTGATATAAACTTATAATGAAAAAATCAAAGTTTAGAAAAAAACTAATCTTTACACCTACACAAATATAAATTTAGAAACAAATCAACAAGAAAAAAGGAAGAAAAACACTTAATAAATCAAAGGTCAGAAACTCTGATCTAATGTGTTTGTGCAGGAGAAAATATGCTGTGGTGTTGTAGATTTGATCTTAAAATGAGGGAAAACAGAAAGAAAAATGATTTTGTCAATGGAAGAACACTCTCCTTCTCCTTCTCCTTTGTTGGACCACTTCCTAAAGTAGTTGGGTGATGGAGGAGAGAAAGAGAAGAAACCTACAAAGTATATTGTGAAATCTTACTATACAAATAAAGAGAAATGTCACATTAGATACATAATAACACCAATTATTAGAATATTAGCCCATACTCAACATAAATATTTCCTTTCATTACCAATCATGATATTCATGTAAAATTGAAAAAATAGTAACCAACTGTCTAGCTACCATGCTGCTACTAGGTGTCCCATGTGACAAGGGATAAAAAAGAAGATGAAATGGAAGTCTTGAAAATATCAATCACTGTCAAAATATAAGCTCACCATATCTTATAGAATATGAATGGATGATTACTTAATGATTCTAATTAAATGAAACATGTAGAAGAGAATAAGCATAGAGGAGGACATAAAATATACAAAAGCACACTCCTATGTTGCTACTAGTTGTCACACGTGACAGAGATTAAGGAAGAAGAAGGAATGCAAGGCGTGATAATACTGATCACATTCAAAATACAGGCTCATCATCCCTTATAGAATGAGAATTGGAGATTACATTAATGTTTCTCATTACATAAAATAGGTGGAAGGGAATAAGAAAATAATATGACAAAGCACTCTCTCCCTATGAAGGCATTGACCTTGTGTGTGTAGAAAATACTAAGAGTGGCATCCTACTGCAGAGTGTAATTGCTCTCAGTCATTCCCTTCATGGAATAGTGGATAATACCCTTCACTGAATGCACAATAGGTAATGACAGACGATGAATTAATGAATGTCCTAGCAAGGGAACCTTCCTGTCGAGTGTAACATTTTCTTGAAAGTTCCATTAGGATGAGTTAATGAATGTCCTAGCAAGGAAAATTTAGAGAAACCAAGGAGGAAACCAGAAAAGCACAATGGCTCACTCACACACATAGGAGGAGAAACACTCAACTTATTAAATTTATGAAATAAATGTTACATATATAGAAAAGAGATAACCTAATCTAGATCCAATAAATGTGGATAAGATCGACCAGCATACGAGCTATTTGAACAAGAACCCTAGGTATAGAAAACATATGAAGATATTTCTAATAGCCCCCCTTAATGTAGAAATGGATTTTTGATAACACATAATTTCTTCCTAATATCCTCAAAATGGATCCTTCCAAGAGGTTTAGTAAACACATCAACAACATTTTCACTTGTGTTACAATAAATGAGTTCAATTTCTTGAGACTCGATCTTTTCTCGGACAAAATGATGATGCAGCTCAATATGTTTAGATCTATCATGATAGACTGGATTGTGTACCAGCTTAATTGAGCTTTGACTGTCACACTGGATTCTTGTAGCTTGTTTTTTTTTTGTTCCAACCTCTTCATGAATGCGCCTCAACCAAATGGATTCACAAGTAACCATGGTTAATTCTTTGTATTCAGCTTCTATGGATGACAAAGAAACAGTTGGTTTTTTCTTACATCTCCATGATATGACTCCTGAACCAATATTAAATGCATATCCAGAAGTGGATTTTATGTCATCAAGATTTCCTGCCCAGTCATAGTTAGACTAACCTTCCAACTGAACATCATATACATCGGTATATAAAATACCATAATCAACAGTTCCTTTTAAATATCTTAGGACCTGCTTTGCAGCTTTCAAATGCGTTTTGCATGGCTTAGCCAAGAACTGACTAAGGATGCTAATAGAATATGATAGGTCTAGCCTTGTAGTAGTGAGGTAGTTCAGACTACCCACTAGTTGACAATACAGAGTACCATCAACTTCTTTCGATTCATCACTGTTGTATAATTTGACATTTTGATCCAAAAGAGTGGATACACATTTGCATTCATTCATTTGAAACCTATCAAGTATTTCCCTTGCATATTTGCTTTGAGTGATGAATGTTTTACCAGATTCTCTCCAAAAATCAATTCCTAAACAATAATGTAATTCACCAAGGTCTTTCATTTTAAATTCCTGTGACAAATTACTTTTAATATCTACAACTAATTGATATTTTCCACCTACAATTATAAGATCATCCACATATAGGGATATCAAGCAAACATTTCCCTATTTATATGATTTAATATATAAGCTTGAATCATTTTTACTTTTGAGAAATACTTCGTATTCGAAGAAGGTGTCAATCTTGATGTACCATGATCTAGGAGCCTGTTTCAGTCCAAAGATCACTTTCTTTAACCTACACACAAGTTTCTCTTGTCCTTTCTGAACAAAACCTTCATGTTGCGCTAAGTATACTTCCTCTTTTAAATCACCATTTAGAAAAGCAGATTTGACATCTAACTGGTGTATTCTCCGATTATGTTTAGTAGCTAGTGCAACTAACAATCTGATAGTGTTTAACTTAGCTACTTGTGCATATGTCTCTTCAAAGTCAATCCCATCTTGCTTCGAGTAACCCTTAGCAACTAATCTTTCCTTGAATTTGTCAATATTACCATCTTCTTTAAGTTTAGATTTGAATAGCCATTTTGATCCTATGGGTACTTTCTCTTTGGTTAATTCTACTAAATCCCAAGTTTTGTTTCTCATAATAGAATTATATTCTTCATTCATTGCAGTTACCCATTCTTCCTTATCTTTTGCTTGTTCATAATTTAATGGTGCTATGACATTCATTATGCTAGTCATCAAGGCATAATCTCTAAACTTTACTAGAGGATGAGTTTGATGAGATGACCTTCTAAGTACTACAATACCTATTGGAGTTCCATCCATGATTCTTTGGTCTTCTACTGTTTCATAATATAAAGTAGTATCACTCATGCTTGATTCTTGTTCCTCAAATTGCTTCTATTCTTGCACCTACTATTGATCCTTCACTTTTTGAAGAATTTTATCTATTCTAACATGCTCATATGGGATCAGTTCTTCATTAGCATTATTCATCATGTTACACATATCTGTATTTTCATGAAATACAACATCTTACTAGCAATCAATTTGTGTGAAATAGGATGAAACCGTTTGTATGCTTTCTGATCATCACAGAATCCAACAAAGATACATTCTATGGATTTTGCATCCAATTTCCTTCTATCATCTTTAGGTATGTGTGCGAAATCTCTTTAGGTATGTGTGCAAAATCCCTAGAACAAAAATATTCTTAAATGACTAATTTTAGGTTTATAGCCATAAAAGATTACACAAACATGCATTTAGCCAAGGATCTCCTCCACACACTATCACTCACAACATATTTATGGTTCCCTCACAGTAGTGTTCAAATTTACTTTGATACCAATTTAGAGAAACGAAGGAGGAAACCAGCAGAGCACAATGATTTGCTCACACACAAAGCAGGAGAAACACTCATTTCATTGAATTAATGAAATAAATGTTACATATATAGAAAAGAGATAACTTAATCTAGATCCAATAAATGTGGATCAGATCCACCAACATAGGAGCTTTTTGAACAAGAACCCTAGATATAGAAAACACATGAAGATATTTCTGCATTAAATATAATAGGGAATCCTCCTGCTGAGTGTAACATTTTCTTGAAATTTCCCCTTATAATTTTTGATACCTCTATCATAACCCCACCTTCATTGTTTTTGTTATATTACTATCATATCTGTTAGAAGTCAAAGGCCAAAAATTTATTAAACTACTCATTAAAATCACTAAAAAATGAAGTGAATCTCATCCCTTAATGTGCCCCAATGGTGTTGTGAATAGAATGGTTTTTATACTTCCAAAATCAATTCCTTTAATAGCCTGAAAGAGTGCCTTGGGAAGCTCCCTCTCTTATCAATAAATCCTCAATAAGTTTGACCCTTTGCTCTGACATCTTCCTTTGAAAATGAGCCTATACCTTATGTTATTGATCTGAGTGATTATTGTCTAGTTTTCTTTTTGGACTTATCCCGAATACTATTGGAAATGATCTAGATATTAATCTTGGGATGCATGCCCTACGGCCATTGGTATTTCCAGCAATGATAGAGGCTTATTTACCTTGAAAAGTCTTCCCAATCTGTTTATATATCTATTGTCTCCATCAATATGAATGAGAGGAACATATCTGTCATTGGAAAATTGAATGCTATACTTGTGGAAAATAAATTGAATAAACCTGGATTCATAGAGCTAATGAGTATATGTCCAATCAAAGAAGATACTCCCATAGGATTTGCATTCCAAGTACTTCCAAGTATGGAGTTATAATTTTATTTTAATATTTTTCTTATGAAATCCTACTTCTTACTCTATTAACTTATCTACCAAACATGACAGAAGAAAGTATCAAACATTTAGTAATCACAACCTTGCAAAATTAATTTTAAATTGAACGAATATCGAAACCACTTCCTTCAAGCATGCACCGAATGTTGTCAAAGAGAATAAAATTCAAATCTTTCCTATAGTTAAGATGCAGATTACACATTGATGAATAGATCTTTGAGATTCTAAAAATTTATTAAAAGGTTTTAAATATAGAAAATTAGTTTAACCTTGTTTCCTTCTTGTGCTTGTAGGCCCATAAATTTTTAGGAAATTATCTCTAGAACACTTTGTTGAACATAAAAAGGAAAGGTAATTAATAAATAAACAATGCCTTTTAAAAATAAATTAATATATTAATAAAGAAACAAACGTGTATTTACTTTTTCAATTAGATTTAGTAAATTATACAAATTCATTGTCAAAATTTTAATTTTCCATTGCCAAAGTGACACAACAACAAATGACTAACAAAAAAAACTAATTCATATTCTTAATGTAGTTGTTAGCTAGTCATATTTGTATTATTCTGACTAAATTAGTCATTTACGTCAGTCATTTTTAGTTTAGTCACTTATTATCTCGTTATATATTTAATCTATAGACTAAATTATTTATTTATCTCACTCATTTTTAGTTGGGTCACTTACACTTGCTCAATTTTAGTCGTATTTCCCTTGAAAAAATTGCGGTGACTAACGTTTTTACTCACCTAGTCATTAATATCTGAATTTTTACTAGTGATCCATCATGAAAAGGGGCAAACTTATAATGGGGAAGAATTACATAACTCCTTGGGTAATTTTTTCATTATTTAAGGAGTCGAAAAAGATATTAACGAAAACTTTGTGGGAGTCGAGAGGAATGACCAATAAGATCCAAGATGAAAGAATGCATGAGTCTTCATTTATGGATATCAAGCTAAGAGGAATCTCGATCCTAAGGAGATATGAATGCCATGGGTGCTAAATTCAGGGGGTACTAAAATAGTCACCCATATAAAGGGAGGATCTACTACTGAGCAAGGTAAAATACATGGGTACTGGGGCTAGGCCACTTACTTGGAAAAAAGGGGCTCCTACACACGTAGATGGTAAATTAGATCAATGCATCAATTGTTATGATGGAAAGGATTTTCTATATGCCATTTAGTGATTTATACTTGTAAAGGCACCCTGTACCACAAAGGGGGAACACAATCGTAATCTGTATATGTACACAAAAATAAGGATACCCAAGCATAGAGGCGCATATGGAAACTACATATAACATAAAAATACATATATAAGGTTACTTACATGATGACAGGTAAATAGAGGAATGCCTAAAATGGGTCCCAATCAGAGGTCAGTGATCATGAGAAAGGGTCCCAATAATCATGAAAGGCACATAATATGGACTTCACTGGTGTAAATGGTGCAAAAATTATACATACTATAACATGTGACATCGAGAAATGGTTGATACTATGCATCTGAAAAAGTGAGAAGAGTTAAGGTCATTTCCCCGTGCTATGGGCATGTGGTTTGTGATTACGGGTCATCTATGCATTAGGGTGAGATATGGGCTTATTAAAGTACTAAGATAGATGTGATAAGATCAGGTCAAAATATTTGAACATGCCCCCTACCCCGAAATTGAGATAATCGATCATGCCCCGAGTGTAAAGTTGTCAATGGAATATATATGTTCTCCTAGAGAGGTACTAATGGGACATATTGTAACTATTGGAAGGGGGTTGTACGATGAGGAGATAGACATGGTGGCAAGATAACCTGGTGATATGATAATGGAGGATTCCTGTGAGAATGTTTATTCCCCCAGTATCATAGATGAGGATGTCGAGGAAGAGTAGGAAGGTATGGATTCTTGACCTCATGCTAAATGCATGGGATTTCCTGATAAGTTTGGGAGGATCAAAGAGATATATCATATGGACTCATCTCTATTGAAACAGTCATAGTGGTATGGGATGATGATGAAGGTTCGTAAGAGGATGTGATGAAACAAGTTGTGTTCTTCTTACTTGAAGAAATCACTCAAGGATTAACATCTTCAATGACTTTGACTTAGAGCTCGATGGAGAGTCAGTGCAAGTAAGCCAACATAGGTTGGTACTTAGGAAGATATGGGCAATGGTGAGAGTAGTGGTTGTAAACACCATAGATCATGCAAGGTTGGTTCGTTCAAAGGGACATATTTCCTTGTTGGGTGGGGATGGGTAAATGGACTATTAGGACATTTTCTTCTTTATCTAGCATCTGGATATGGATTCATAACATAGGCCCAACTTAGTACAATTATGGGTAGAGTGGCTCAAAACATCACAAAAGAACAAGGAGAAGGCGCTTGATCTGAGGTAGTAGAGGGTGAGGTCACAGCTTTGTTGTGATTTACTAGTTGAGTGGAATTGATCATGTTGACACCCAGACCTTCTTCTTGGGAGGAGGTAAGGTGTTGTTAGGATCATTTTTCAACATGGTTGAAAGGGATGGGGTACCAACGAGTTAGGTATAAATACAGTATGAGGTGGTTGATTGGTCGTATCAATTAGTTGTATTGGTGTTAGAAGAATATGTGGGGTGGAGGTGGGTTTAGCATGGTGAGGTACCAAATAAGGATGCCCAAGGTTAATCATGGAATGTTAAGGGTTTCTATCAATGTTGTTCTCACTATCCCAAAAGATAGGAACGAGAAGGGGATTTTCTAAATGGATGTAGCTCCACATTGGTTCCTTAGAAACTACTAAGGGGAAGACATTGGTATTGGTTGGAGTTGTGGCTATTAATATGGCCATGGCTTAGGTTGAGGTGTAGGTTTATCAGACAAGATAGTTCATAGGTTTGATATCTTCATAGAATGAGGATGTGGGGGTAGAGTGTGAAAATTATTTGTCATGGGAGCTTCACAAAAAAAGGAAATGACCTACAATACAGAACCAAGGGATGGACACACTATTAATGGAATGGTTGACCATAGCGAGGAAATTTTCCAAAGTGGTCAGTCTCTTGGGGTCATAGTAGGTAAACTAGTCAGTCTTGATGACCTTTCATTCATGAGGGAACATCATAGTTTGAAATACTGAGGAAGCAATGGATTTTATACTACATATATTTACGCCCTAGGATAATATTGTAGTCAAGATAAGCATTGACCACTTTCATATCAATTGAAATAGTCTTGATGTATAACTTTACAGGTATGTTTGGGAGAAGTCATTCAGGTAGGGTGACATGACCCTCATAAAGACATAAAGAAGTCATGGGAGACTCTAGCTTAGGTGACTCAAGATTATTCAAAACAAAGGTAGACATGACACATGTGGATGCACCTTCATAAAAAAATGCACATGTGGATGACGAGGTTGTCAATTATGTATGGAATTTGTAATGCAATGAATGAGGGAATCTTGGGTTTAGAATGATATAAATCAAAAGTCACAATACATGAATCCATGGGATTGATAGCACCTAGCGCGGATAGTAGGGATTTTCATTGTGTGAGATAGTTCTGAAGAGCTTCGAAGGTAGACATTGAAGTGGGATATTGCACCAAGTCATCGACAATGTTGTATTTTGTTCAAACATATGCACTATAATTTTTTATGAAATGATGCAAATGAAACTTTAGTGCTTTGGGGTTCCCATCGATTGTGGTTTGACATAAATTCAAATATTAGTCTATCGGAGTGGAGTTAATGGGATTTTTTATGGGAATTGTCTCAGGAATTGTGCCATGATGGTTACATCAAGTCTAATATTAATGTTAGAAGACATCATAAATAGATGTTGAAGTCTCAGATCAGCAGGATAACTCAAGGAGGATGCATATTGAATTGTAGGATGGGTTATCACCACCCCTTGAGTGGGAAAAAGGTTTTGTAACACCATAGGAGATGCAGATAGTTGAGGTGGGTTAGGTTGCACCTGAGGGGTAGCCATAGCATCGTGATGGTTAGCTTCATATCAAAGTTGACGATCTCTGGATAAGTGCACACAATCATGTGTGCAATGTTTATAGACACTCGAAAGCTAACATTGGTGGTTAGACCTTAGTTGTGAAATCTTTCCTTGCATTGGTGTTTAGATAGGATTTTGGTTGGTAGAATTGAATTCATTGTTACTTGGGGGGTTATGAGGTGGTCGACCCCATCCTTTTATTTGATTGTTTCCATGTTTCCTACCTCGTCTCCAATTGGGTTTCCCTTGTTTGTTATTTGGGGCCGGTGGAGGTTGTGCCTGCTTCTATTGGGTGTAAATGTTCCCTTACAAAAAGAGGGGATCTTGAAGTGGGACTTATGGTGGAGAAACTAGCAGTGGGATAGGGTAACAAGGCTGTAGGATATTAAAGGAAAATACCTGATTGAATGGTGCATGGACATGATATTTAGGGGTCGAATTCCCATAAGAAGGTGTCTCTATTGAATGTGAGTATGCATGGGATAAATCAAGGGCTCCAGTTCAAGTGGGAAATGAGTCGATAAAAGGTTGTGCAACAATAGGGGTGTTTTCATATGTAGGAATCATCATGGATGGTACATGTACATAGGGTTTAATAACTGATGTGATAGTGCCATTGACACTGGGTGTGACATTCGATTCCCATGGTGGATCCTTCTAAAAAGAGTCTCTGTGCAGGGCATTAGGAAGGATCATATGAAGGTAACCTGATTATGCATAAATTAGGTCAAAATATTGGTATTTGAGTATAAAATCCTCCTCAGTATATGGGAATTTTGGAAAGAAATCCTCGACAATGGATGGGATGAGGGATTTCAATAACCAGTATAGGAATATAGTCACCTAATTTAATATTGCATAATATATTCTGTCGACACCACTCATGAATGTGGTCCATGATGTGAGTAGCAGTCATTTGTCTATGAGAGAGGTGAATCACGACACCAACGTCCTACCTAACGAGCAACCAAAATAAATACAAGAAGGTGGAGGCTAGGGACATGAAGGTGGGATGCGCCCCATGGGGTTGGTCAATCTATGTCTTGGTTACAATGCTAGTGAATATTTTATATAATAGGCACAATAAAATTTAATTATACACTGTGGAGTTAGAGTAACACCATAACTAGGAGGACATAATGTGATTATGTGGATCCTCGATGCTCAACCTTTCAAAATTTGGAATTTCGGAGCGAAGTTTGGTGCGAATCAGGTGCTAGTTGGGATCATGGTGGATTGGATCATTCGTCAATTGTGCCAACTCTGGGAGGTTTAGACTAGCCATGAATTGAAGACTCCTTGATATGGTAAATCCAAGTGGAGGAGTCGTAAGAGGGGGGTTACCTCAAGGTTTCCCATTAAAATATGATCATTGTGTGTGTTCCCTATGGTATGGTTCCTAGTGGTGGGCGTTCCCAAAGGAGGGCTACCAATGAGAGGTATCCTGATGGATGGGTTCCCTATAGAGGGGTCCCCTATGGCAGGTTTTCATGTAAGAGGGGTCCCAATAGGGACAGTACCCTTCTCGAATCTACCTCCAACTAATCCTCTAGAAAAGGGGTCGGGGATACCATCACCAGATGAAGGAATGTGAGTATCCATAGGGATGTGTGTGGGTGAGGGATTTAATTGATAGGAACCATAGTTGAACTCAACTCTATCGAAAATAGGTTCTTCAGATACCGAACAATGTCGAACAAGTACAGTCTAGGGGACTATACTAAGGTGAATGCCAATGAATCCTATAGGAGTACCTCAGAGGAGAAATGGTGGAAAGTGTGTGAATGTGTAGGGGGATGAAAATATGCCAAAAGGATAAAAAATTCTACTACAACTGAGCATACAAGAGAAGATGTCATAACAACAAAAATGACACTCATTCCAAAATAAATCTTATAAATCCTATTGCAACCATGTGCTACAATAGGTAAACAACAAAAAGTGGACATACGTCCAACTAGTAAAATTAGCTAGAAAAGATAAAGACCTACTAACCTATGAGGTATAACATAATGCAAAAACCTAACTAAAAAGATGGAATCCCACAAAACCATTTCCCATGGTGGGTGATGAAATCTGCAGTCAGATAAAAAAACAGAGAATAGAAAAAAGGATACGAGATATCCTCCTACGGAGAAGGGTCCCAAGTAAAATAGACATATAATAATGGCCACAAAGATACCTTGTATAAGGAACATGGAGAAAGGTTACCCACAACTTCAATCCTTTTCTCCATTACACAACTCGTATGATTTCTAGTATATGCAAGGAGGATAATGGGTAGGTGTTCTTTAGTATAGAGTGGGGAGCGTCATTCCACCTAGTCTTCCGTAACTAGTCTCACCACTTACCCTCCTAGGGAAGAGGCCCTTTGATAGATTGGTCTGAATCATTCCAATAAATAAAACATAATTTTTATATCCTAGAGGACAACAACTATGTCTCAAACATAATTGACAATGGGATGATTGGTTATATGCATATCCCTAGTGTCCTAAATTATCTACAAGATTGGTTTTTTGGTCCTCAAATGAGGTTAATGTGTGTTAAGTTATGGTTTATTTTAAGGCTTTCTTGGCATCATGAAACTAGTGCTAATTTAATTTAGGGAGTGGTTGTGTGCACTTGGGGTGTGTACAATAGCTAGGAAATTAAATTCTTAGCAGAAGGGAACAACTTCTAATACTAAGTCAAATTTTTTATTGAAAACATCATTTCAATGTAGAAATCCTATGACTAAGCATGTATCATTCAAAGCATAAAAGAATTTTTTTTCTTCTAACAAGCACTCGCTGAAACATTAAATATGCAATAAAAAAAATCTTTAATAGAACTAAAGAACCAACAAATACCAAAAAAAGGATTCTTTCTTCATTACTAGAACTGAAAAATATTACCATAAAGACAACTACGTCAAGCAAACAATCACAAGAAAAATTTAAAAAAAATGCTTACATTTAAAAAAATGCTTACACTTTTCTTTATTTTCGTTTTTTGTGGAGGGAGAAAATTAGATGTGTTTCTTTAACATTTAAAGCAGAATTAATAGAAGCAAATTACAGATCTAAATTCCTCTCAAAAAATGCATGGTTTGAAAAAAATCACGAAAATCCAAGTGAAACATAAAGGTGAGGTTTAACATGAAAAAAATCACGAAAATCCAAGTGAAACATAAAGGTGAGGTTTAACATGAAGATGGAGCAAAGTATGAAATCATGGTTGAAGGCGAGTATCAACTCATATGAAATCATGGTTGAAGGCGAGTATCAACTCATGGATTTGAAAGAAAAAAATGGGTATTTTTGTGATTGTGGAAGTATTAGAGTTAAGTTTGTTGAAATTGGTGTTGAAGGATATGGCAATGCCAAAGCTACAAAAATTGAAGAAGACAACAAAGACAACAAGTATGAAGAATCAAAGAAGATATTGAGGATGAAGAAAAGAGTAAAGATGAAGGTAAATAAGATCAAAAGAATTAGTGAATAAAAAGTGTGGAGTCCCAAGAAAAGAAATGAAGGTAAAATCTAATCTTTGTGATTCATTTTGTAACCCTAGCTAGGTCTAAGACCAACAAAAAATTAAATAAAAAAGTATGGTTCAAATTGTTGTTATGTACGGTCATATAGGAATTGTTCAATCATGTCAGTAGGTGTTACTGTTCTTGTAAATTTTATACGTGATGTAGCAGAATATGGTTGGAATTAAGGGGGAGTGTTGGTAGGTGGATGTAATTCCTCCCATCATGAAGGTGAGAAGTGGTTGCTAAGAATTCATTGTAGCAAGTGTATGCTAGTAAGGATTGAGTAGATTGCTTAAAAGATGTAGAATCCTCTAGAGAAGGCTTGATTTCTCCTATAGTAGAAGAGTCTAGAGGGATTAGAGTAGTAGTAAGAATTTTTGTATGTAAAGAGTTTAGAAGTGAAGGAGGTTAATAGTTGAAAATGTTTCCACTCCATATTGTTGTGTTTTTAGAGTTGGATCTCTAAGCAGAATTTTATTTCAATTTCTCTAGTTTCTACTCCCATTCCAACATTTTCGTCATTGTCATTGAATTACCCATAATTCCTAGATGAATAAATTTATCTCCCTCAGCCTTTTGGGATAGCTTGAAATCATCACGATCTTTTTCCGGTGCAAAATAGATGAAACGATGACAATAACATAACTACAAAGCCACCGCAAGTGTTAATCAAGAGTTTTTGAGGTGTGGTGATTATTCAACCGATAGTTTAACATCCATCCTACATAAATCGGGGTTATTAAAAATGGGGCTCTAATACCATGTAATATTTTCCATAACACCGAACCTTACACATGCTGGTAAACATTCGAAACCAAGCACATAGTGTCATGATCCCAGTTTGGCACTTAGTCTACATGACTAACCAATACACCAACACCCTTGCCAAACATACCTCAAGAGAATTTAACTTAACACCTGAACTCTAATACCATGTAAAGTTTGTGGTTACAACAAAACCTACAAATGCTAGTAAACTTTCCAACCCATGTACACATGGTACATGATCCCAGCATGTCAACTAATGTACAATATATTTCTAGATGTAATAATTATTCAACCAATATTACGTCAACAAAACCTACAAATGCTAGTAAACTTTCCAACCCATGTACACATGGTACGTGATCCCAGCCTGTCAATTAATGCACAATATATTTCTAGATGTAATAATCATTCAACCAATATCTCACCTTCCACTCTTCTCAACACATCCTACACATATATATATTTGGACACATTAGCACCAAGTCAACTTTAACGTCCTACACACATATATATATTTGGACACATTAGCACCAAGTCAACTTTAACGCGGACGAAATCCACCAGTGGGTCAAGTGATAATCTCATTTTCCTCTCTGCGAAATATCGTTTCACTTGGGTTATGATTTATTTCTCCCTTCTGCGAAACATCATTATCATGATTTATTTACAAGCATGTGTGTTTATATGGAAGCTAGTTGGCCCGAGTGCAATGAATAATTTTTCCATGATTGAACTTTTGCGTGAACAAAATTCTCAATAATGAAGTGGAAGTCTGACTTCCTTTCAAATTTAATAAATAATCTTAGTTGAAAACGATGTTTACGACGATGAAATATATTGACAAGATGAACATTGTTAAGTTTTAAATTATATGGATATTATCTTAAATGTGGATATATCAAGAATTAAAAGAGATGACATATCTTGATGTGATTTTTTTGATTTTTTAATGTGTAAAAGAGTTAAGATAAAAATATTTACAACTCTTTAAATTGGATCTCTCCCATGTTTGATAGTTTTGAGTTTAAGATTGTTCTATGTTGGTTTTTTATTGCTTTACTTGCTCGTTACGGTTAGAAAAATTTTGGTATGCTGATAGAGATATATTTTTCTTAATACATAATAGTAAATTAAGTTGATTTAATAAATGAGATATAAGGTTTTTTTGTGTTTTATTTGTTTAGATAAGTAACTTACAACTAAGTCAAGACAACCATTGTATTATGCTCAATCTCATAAGAAGTACAATGGCAAGTTTGATAAAAAAAATCCTACTTATAGAACCCTTTACTATCCAGTATAACGATGCACATTATACATGTTTCTATGCTCAAATGCATTACATCACACGATCCCTAAAGATTTCCCTTAGGCATGTAAGAAATTAAGATAGTTGATCCATCAAATCCTATAATTAGGTCGGCTAGGGTGTGCACTAATATGGTAAAAAATAATAATTAATTTAGAACCCACATAACCTTAGTTAACTTTAATCAAGTAGGTAGTTACGCTTGTTGATCTTATGAGTTCTAATAACCTGTTAATGTACATTGAGTTCTTAGAGATGTGGTGTGCTTGCAAACACATTGATATAGAATCGAAGTCACCATTTAAATTAAGAATTGGTGATTGAGCATTAATGTATTGGAGATAAAGTTATCGGGGTTACCCAGAGAGGAGTAGAGACAAAGAGAGTTGAACACATGGAAAAAAAATATGTATGCATAAATTATTTATCCCCCCAAGATAAACAATGATCCCCATTTGTTTAAATTAGAATTGAGATTCCCAATGGTCTTGAAATTATCTACTAAATAAGAAAGTTTATTCCCATTGTTGAAAAAATGTGGAAACTTTGGTGGCACATTCTTAAGCATCAAGTACATGGCCTTTATTGGGAGTTTATCTACTTTGAATATCATGATTGTTTTTTGTATCCTTGTGGTATGAGACATCATCATTCCATTTACCTAATTAGAAGGTGTTGACATGAAAAATTTTCAGTTGATGTCAACTCAAAACTCTAATTGCATGGTACACTATTAAATTAATGCCGTCATGTATGGTATCAATATCTCAATATTTAAAACTAGATCATCCCTAGTTATGGTGGAAAGTCAAGATTGAATGTATTGTCAATGAATTTATGAATGATGGTGTAGGGGCTGTATCAAAGTCCAATATTGTAATGTGGACATGAGAATGTTTCCAATAAAAAAATTATTGTCCATACAATTAAGAAGTTCTATAGGAAATAATACTTATCATAAGATTATATATACTTCTTTGATGTTGACTATCACAAAATGTCATTTGCTTGTCATGAAACATTTTATGTCTACTTTAAGAAGTGCTGTTCATTGACTTCCTCTTATATGGACATAGAATTTTGTATAGTTGGAGGAGTTAGATAGATAGTGTTAACTGTCATTTCAAGTTGCAATCCAAATAAAAATATGTTATGATATGTTGCCAGTTATTGTAGTTGTATTGTATGGAAGACAAACATCCATTCCAAGCATGTGGATCCATGTGGTTATACATGCAAAGAAAAGAAAAAACAATGTTATATCCTGTCAAAACATTTTATATGTTTTAGGGGCATTCTTAACACACGACTTGTCATGGCTACAATCTTTCAGCCTAAGAATAAGAGGTTGGAAGAGAACTTAAAATATATGTTGCTAACAACTAATGTAGAAAACAAAAAAATGATGTAGATGTTCACACACAGATGTTTCATAGTGTCATATGTTAAGGTATTATTCTTTCATGGATGAGGTTTTTCCATATTAACAATTGATTAGAAACACTAAACAACATCATGATTGTCGCATGCGGTTTAAATGATTATGAACAAAAATCATTGAGATAGATTGATGTGCAAAATTTTTGTAGATTACTCCTTCATGTTGGTGAATTTTGTAATTACAAAATAAAAACAAGTCATATATGTAATTGTCTACCTTGATGAAGAGGTGTCTGATAGGGGAGAGTTAGTAGTCAAGATATATATATATAGGATAATATCTTCTTCCTTTCCAAATGGGTTGGTGAATTCCATTATTAGATCTAGAAGAGATCTAGAAGTCTAATTTGACATATCCCTATGTGTTAGGATTAATTATAATACTCCCTTGACCACCATAGTCTAAATGCCAATTTTCTAGCTTAGGAGTATGTTTCCACTTTGACAGTTGCCATGGGGAAGTTATTTAGGGCCAACCTACCATCTGATGCTCCAATTTGCATGAGTTTGGAATATTTAGAGACCAATCCCTATAATTTAGGATCCCACACTAAGTCATGGGAGTCCCACCATTAGTTCACCGTAGTTTGTGTTGAGTTATGCTCTGATGGGAATCAGTTAGTTCATATTCAGTTATCCAAGTGCCACATTTTCATGATTTAAGTAGGTTAGGTTTCTTTGCTCACCCACATTGATCAATTACCTAATTGTGAGCTAATTCGGTTGTCTGGAGTTACACTAGTGAGCCTCCAGTAGTGATATTCCCATAGTTAGTGATCTCTGGACTTAGTCAAATACATTGGATTTGAATCATTCTTAGAGGATTCAAATTTTCATTATTGTATTATGAATCTATTATGTACATATTAATGATTATGAGGTTAATGTTATGTTGTCAAATTTTTGTCTCTTCTGTGAATAATTTCACCATGATTGTTTGATCATTGTACACTAAATTTCTTATTCCTCCTTCAATGTTTTTTTACAATGAGGTTCAATCCAACCTGAAGACCATGAAGCTTTGATAAATTAAAGATGGTATCACAGCAGGTACTTAGGCCAACTTCAATCCTAAAAAATGTCCATTGATGCACCAAAAGTAACTAGTTTCCACATAATTCTTGGTATATGTTCCTTGTAGACTCTAGATTTATCTAGAGAAGTCTAGCCATGTGTGAAGCACCCTGATAATGTGCACATGTTGAAGTAGAGAGTGATTAAATCAATTTTCCTTCTAATTGAAAGTGTTTTTGCAAGTAAATTGAAGAAATCAGAAGAATTGTTCTTCTCATGAAGTTGCAAAATGGAGAATTTGGCAGCCTTGATACCCAGGTGTAATGTCCCAGTTTTCACCCCATTTGCATGATGTATATAATGTAATTAATCATGGTGAGGAGCTCAAGGAAAAAGCCCCACCATTGATTTGGTTGTCTATGGTTCGACAATGGGGATAGTTGCCGAGGGTTTATCGTGCTATTTGGCACATTATAATTCAGCATCATGTAAACCCGCACATCAAATAAAACTAAAACCACAACCAGCTACGGCAGTGCAACGTTGAATGAAAAGGGCATGATTCCAAAGGATAAGGGGTGGGGGATGTCAAACCTTAGTTATAGGGGGGGAAAAAACCCATGTTTTACCACCTTATTGATTTTCCATCTTCCCTTGTCAACCTCTTCAATGTCTTGTCTTGGGTGGTTGAGGCAGTTATTGTTTTGGGAGTGGGTGGCAGGACTATCAGTCCCTTACCCACCTGTCCACTCCACCCACGACTCCATTCTTGCCATGCATGTTCGTCTTCCTCATGGGGGAGCGGTGGTCTGTTCATCTTTCTCATGCGTAGAGTAGGTTCATTCCTCCGGTGAGTCTGCTCACTCTCACGCAGGGAGAGGGACGGTATGTTTTATCCTCGCGCAGGCAGTTGGTTGGGCTCCTCACCGTGTGTGCTCTTTGTGGGCTGTTCGTTTCCCATCGTGGTCTGTTCCTCATCCGTGCTCAAAGGGAAGCGAGTTCACTCTCACGGTTGTCTGTCCATCCGCGTGAATAAGCGAAGTTGTCTCCCCTCACGCACAGGCGGGGAGTATGTAGTTTTTCCCCAGTTGGGGGCTGTGTGAGTCTTTCCATTTTCTTAATTGTTAAGGATGGACTGTTGTTTGCATTTCATCGTGGTGATTGTGGTTACTGCTACGTTTGGGGCTGTTGGAAGTCACTTGGGAGTTGTTTTCCATGTTAGACTGTAATTGCTGAGTGGTTACATGCGTGTAATTGTTGTTCTGTGGACTACGCTGTGAGTTTGGCTTTTTCCCTATTTTGGGACTATGGATGGCTGCTGATCTCCACATCTATTGGCTGTGTCTTTTTCCCTACTCTAGGGACTGTGTAGTTTCCATCGTTCTCATTGTATGTTATGTTGTTGATGCACCCTAGTTTGGGTTGTTGCTGAGTTGTTTTGGCCACGATAGGGCCAAGAACAATTCTGTGTAGCCTTGTGAGCTGGAGCTGTGTTCCATCTTTTGTTTGGGATTGTATCGGGTTGCTTTGCCTTCTTCATGGGGCTGTGAAGGGATTGTTTTGCTGCTGGTTTGTAGTGGTGGACCCTTGGACTGTGCTAACTTGGTCGATTTGTTGATGGATGGTAAACCCAGTGGTGTTGGTTTGCTAATTTTGTCTCCTTGGCTATGTGTAAGCCTGCAATGACCCTTATCCTTGGAGGAATCATGCCTAGCTCGAGGGTGGCATTGTGTTGAGAGATTGATGAGCACGCTGGCCTATGGTTGGGTGGAACGTTGCAGCGGTGTAGCTGGTGGTGGGATTCTTCATCGAGAGATAAGTGCTGTTGACTGTTTCTTCTCTGCAATTTAATCTATTGTATAATGAATTATGATGAACATGTTTTATGCTGGAAATGTATGTGTGTTGCTTTCGCTTAATGTTGATTCATTCTGCATCTATGTATGCTTGTAAGTATTAATTCCAGCATTAATTTCCATTGATTATGTTCACGGGGTTGTTTGCCTGTATGCATGGTGTCGGTCGCATCCTCTTCACCGGTAAGAGGGATGGGGACGTGACAGTATGGTATCAGAGCTCACGGTTGCAACAATGGGCCTCTATGGGCCAAGAAGATGCAGTGACAGAAGGTGGAATCACCTTCTCTGTTCAGCAGAGCAGCGGCAAGTTTCAAGAATTTTTCTAAGTGTTGACGATCGGGTCATTGGAGGGATCAGTGGTTCCAACTTCCGTTGTGGCGGAAGGATTGGTGGAATTGACTTCCGCTGTGGCAGAAGGATTTGTGGTTTCCCGTCTGGCATAGCGGAAGAGTTAGTCGTTTGTCCTTCCGCTGTTGTGGACAACGAAGCGATTCCACATCCGACGTGAAAGTCATCTGACCATTGATGCTAGAAGTGACATATTCTAAGGAAGAAAGTGTGGATTGCGGAAGAAAATGTGGTTTGGCCTTCCACCATTGCGGAAGCCAAAGGCGTTTGCCTTCCAACGTGGTAGAAGGTTTAGCACTTTCCAGTCCACCGTTGCGGAAGAAGAAGCAATAAGTATTTCGATGGGAAAGTCCTCTGATTTCTGACGAAGGGAATTTCGAAGAAAATTCGTCTAAGTGATGAAATCATCAGAAGCGGGAGCATTTCATGTTCCGCCATTGAGGAAGCGAAAGTGTTTCGACTTTCGACTAGAAAGGGTTCTGACGTCTGCCATTGCGGAAGAAGAAAGGGTTCCGACGTCCACCGTTGCGGAAGAAGAAAGGGTTTCAACATCCGCCATTGCGGAAGAAGAAAGAGTTCTGACGTCCGTCGTTGCGGAAGCGGAAGTGATAAGTCTTCTGATGTAAAAGGACTGCCGATGCCAATCCTGTTGTGCCGCTGATTGGAGGAAGGAAAGAGATCATGTTATGTCGTTGCGGAAGCAGAAGCGTTTTGGCTTCCGATGTAGAAAAGATTCTGGGGGCCGATTCTGCGGCTGCAAAATTGGTTTGGGAGCCGATTCTGCGGCTGCGGAAGGAATTGGACTGCCGATTCTGTGGATGAAGTTGTTTCGCCGACAAAAAGAATAAGCGGTGGAAAGAGTAGTGGTTTCAATCGCCAATATAGCAGAAGGAGTGGTTGTTTTGATAGCCGATACGCCGGAAGATTGGATGAAATGAGATCCGATTTTGCACAAATACATTTAGGGATTTTTCAGTGGGATTTGCAGCTGTTTTTCAGTGAATTTTAGGACTGAAAAGGGAGAAAGTGGCAGCGATTTTATGCGCCAGATTGCACAAAAATCAATGATTTACAAAAAAAAAAAAAAGAAGGAGGGTACTTCCCTCGACCCACAAGGGGGCAAGACCCCTTGACCCCCGTCGTCCCCTGAGACAGTCGTTCTTGTAAAAAGAAAATTCTATGTTTGTGCAAACTAATCAAACCCATAATTCATAAAAGATGAATGGTGCATCAGAAATGAGGTGGCTGAAGTTAGCATTCTGGACCAAAATACAATTGTGTGTTTTGCCTAAGACTTGGTGAAAGTCTTCATTCTTAGAAGTGGTGTGGTTTTGACACCCGAGGTCAGAATGAAGCATGTGGATAGGCGTTAGAAAGATTATCCAGTAGGGAACAAGGATAAGTGACCTGAATCTGAGCATGAAGCAGCAAAGTGCTAATGATGGCCGCTGTTATCAAATGGACAAATCTGGACAATTGTATGCCTAGAGGTCGCAAGGACTATGAAGGCTAACCAACTGTTGCGTGGAAGAGGAATTCCATGCAAGGATGAGGGATTTGAAAAAGGGAAGTTTCCTTAAAACCCTGTCTTGCTAATTATAACTACATTTCCTAAGATTTATGCATGAAATGCATGAGGACATGTATTGCATGCATAGGATATTGCATGTTGGTAAGAATATTGGAAGTTATATATATATAATGAACCACTAATGATAATCATTGCTTTGATGTTGGAATTAGTGGCAAAACCAACGATGACATGGACCTAGCTAAATATGTTGCTGATGTTGATAAAGGTGACTAGCAACCCTGTGAAGAAAGGGATAAGGAAACAAGTCCATGACAAAAGTCGGTGAGCAAATTCTGCAACCTCTTGTAAAGGACCAACCAAATTGGTCATGTCAAGGGTGTAAGTATGACCCATGCAGGTAAGAGTTTGCTTATGATAGATTGCATGGAATGGTAAAGGTAAGAGACCTCCTACCATGTGGAAATTTGAATATAAAAAAGGTGTCATGCCTATATATGTTGATGATATTGATTATAATAATGCATCCTATATGAATTAGTCATGGTTAGGCCATGCACGGTATATTGAATGCAAGATAGCATGAATGGATAGGCATTGGAAAGATTTTATGAACATTGTAGTTATGCAATGGATGTATACCTATGAAGGGTGTGAATGAATGATTGCATAAGTGTAGGTGCAATGTTCTGATGTATTGCATGAATGCATGTGATATACGGAATAACTAATGACTAAAATGGTGAATTGATGATAATTCAGGAATCATTTCAGAGGCTGTTATGAATGCAGGATAGTCATGATCAATTGGCTGCCAGAAATGCTCTATTGAAGAGCAAGGTGGTATGAATGATACGCTTGTGAAGTAAGGGTATCTAAAATTTCATTTAATTGCATGAATGATATGACTATACCTTGCAATGTTAGTATGATAATGATTGCATGACATAAATGAGCTTTGATAATATTGATGTGACTAACAGCTGGAAGTATTTGAATTTTATAAATTCTGAAAATGCTTCAGTGATGGTTGTAGCAATGAAACTGTTATATGCATCCATACTTACCAAGTTTTTGTTTGATTGAAGCTCATGTTTCAGGTAGATTATTTCGAGCAGGGCAGTGAGAGGTAAGACCCTGACCAATGACAGAATCTACCATGTGAAAGAGCTTATTAAATTTGAATTGTGAGTTTCAAATTTAAGAAATTGCCGACAACTACTAGTCACTACTGGCTCACATAAGCTTGTGTTTGGATGTTTGAAGCTTTTGTTTTAGGTAGATTATTTCGAGCATGGCAATGGGAGGTAAGACCCTGACCAATGCTAGAATCTACCATGTATGAGAAGAATCTCATGTTTGTAAAAAATAAATAAAAAAAAATAGTTGGTATTGTAGCTAGGGTTTTCGCCCTAGCTTGTACGAATGAGTACCTACTAAAGACAATGGATTACTTAGTAGCAGTTCAAATGATATATGAATTAAAAGCTATAACTGAAATAAAAAACTAAATCTAAACATTCATGAAGCAAAACAGTAGAAAGTAAATAACATGAAACAAAAATAGTAAATAGTAAATAATGATCTTTATTGATGTTACCTGCAATGTGGAGGTTGGTGAAGTCCGTTGCGTTGGTCCGATGTCGGTGGCTCCGAGCTTCAAGCTGCTTCTTCTCTTTCTCCAATGGTGGAAATGGGCCAAAAGGGGCTCTCACGGTGAAAGTAGCTTCAATGGTGAGCTAGGATTTCACGAGCAATTTTGGCAGAGGCAGGATACTTATGATTGTGGATGTGAAATAAGGTGTCTCCATCACTTATTTATAATTGGAAACCATGTGGTTTTAGGTTTAGGGTTTGCTGATTAGGGTTTCAGCTTTTTAGGGTTTTTTCTTCTTTTTCCTCATTATTTTATATTTTTCTTCCCTTTTAGGGTTTTTTGCTATTTTTGGAGGAAAAAAGGGGTTTATGGCCTTTTTGGAGTTATTTTAAGCCTTTTGGAGACTTTTTAGATGGTTTCATGGGTTTTTGATGGAGATATAGTAGGAAAATGGACAAATGAGCCATATAATGGGGTAGATGAGGTAGTGAACCATTTTTGGGTGTTAACAGATTGTTCCCTGATGTGCGAGGGCAGGAGCTCATCGTATGGCTGATGGACATCATAATTCATAATTGGTTTTCTTGGGGTGTGGAGAAGAGAAAGAACTAGCTGAAGTCTGGAACACCGATCTCGAACCACCTGCAAGGACTGAAAAGTACATAACCTCAATAATGGATGAGGAATCATCTGATCATCTGAACGAGGCGGGCATTCCCATGCTCGTATCAGGATATAGCATAGTAATAACAATGAGATCCAAAATATGGGGACCTTAACATATACATGTCCTCAAATACTGAATGAGGAAGAATCTCAATAGATGGACGAGGTGGGCATTCCCATGCTCGTATCAAGATACATAAAAATCACTGTGAGGCCCAAAATGAAGGACCTGTAGTAGATAATCACTGTGCATATCATGAGGGTCCGGAAGGGACACAAATCTGGAACATACTGCTGAGCTGACCTTGTCTGAGCTGACCATGTCTGAGCTGAAAAACTGATACACTGGAATGGCAGCAGTGCTACCGAATGTGGTTCTGAAGGAACTGATGCGCTGCTGGATCAGAGTGACAAGGGTCACACTCGTAATGGTACACTGATCTGGAACTGAACTGGGTACTCAAAGAAGCATAGAACTGAATGGCTTCCGAATACAATCGCCAACGTAGCCCGGACATCCACGGGAACATATAACTGGGCATTCCGAAGTGACTCACTAATGTGCTAGAGTCGGGGGAAATCCGGGGTCTTCGACAAATCATGGACTGGATATGAATCCTGCGCGATTCTCAACGATGCGATCAATGTGCTGAAGTTGAACATGTGAGAAACAACAATTCAGAGAGGCAATAATGATTCCTCCCGAAATGGTCCGTAGGCACGCACCATAGATGGTGATGTGTCCAAGGCGCAGGGACCTCTAGGTCTATCTTCTGGAATAAAGGAGTTGTCGTCGACAGAGGGAGACCGGCAACTGTCAAGGAAATGATGTTTCCTTGACAAGAGCGCGAGGTGAAAAACTGAACTGTGATAGTACTGATGGCAAGAGTGATAAACTGGTGGGACTAACTGGGCAAGTAGAGTGGGTGGACTCAAACTTCCTTTGTTCCGAGTATGATGGAAGGGATGATCGGGAAGCACATAAAACTGATTGGTGGTAAAGGGATCATAGCTGTATGGGATCTGAGGGTGAATGGGCTGAGGGAGACTCAAGCTGTGGTAAAATGGTAGGAAACTGCAGAATACTCTGAACAAAGGCAACCTGATTGGGGGTGCTGCCGAGAGGATCGATCATAGCGCCAAGAGGCGCGGGGGAACTTCTTCATGGGTTGGGGAACTAGAAGAAGTGTGGATATCAAATGGTACTGTCATGTGGATTTTACGAGCCCATGACAGTTCGTGCTCGTGGTTGCTTTCAATTTTAAGGAGTCTGAAAGAAAATAAGAAGACTCTAAAGTATTTGAATGGTACTGTCATGTGGATTTTACAAGCCCATGACAATTCATGCTCGTGGTTGCTTTCAATTTTAAGGAGTCTGAAAGCAAATAAGAAGACTCTGAAGTAATATAATGGTACTGTCATGTGGATTTTACGAGCCCATGACAGTTCATGCTCGTGGTTGCTTTCAATTTTAAGGAGTCTGAAAGCAAATAAGAAGACTCTGAATTAATGGCCAGGCAAGGAGGAAGTGTTCGATCAAGGAACATTTATGATGACCAGGACTGAGTGTGGGGGGTGAACAATGGTGGGCCTCCTTGTGGGGTGAATGAATGGTGGCAAAATAACGAAACATTTGCAGTATGATAGGAGTGGATGGCTCATGTAAAAAGTGTGGAACAATCTGATGGTGGCCGATGTGGCGCGCAAATTGATGCGTCAAGGTGTAGGGACGCACTGTTGTAATTGTACCAAGTGAGAGTGAGAAATGATCTCAAGCATCATCACGAGCTCGGAAAAATGAATGCGGCGATATAAAAAGTGTTAAAAACGGAGAGCGGCCCAAGTGGCACGCAAACCGAGGCAACTATTGGTGTCTAAAAAATGGGCAAAAAATGATGTAGTCAAAAAGATGCAACGAGGTGACCATTGGGATGATCTCGTCGTGCTGATTCCAAGGGTGGAAACGGTTCGTAAAATAGACTCCGTATGGGTCCAGAATGGTCAAAACAAGAACAAAGTCGACGGACTATAAATAGTAAGTGGGCCCAACATGACACGTCATTTGTACTATTCGAGGTTGATTCGCGATTGGAGTGAACCAGAGATGACGTGTGATTTTTGGACGATCCGACCGGCAGATTCAATATTCGGGAGAGCCAGGTATACCTTTAAACTTACACCTATTTTGTTTTTTGGGTTGGGAGGGTTGGTGGGCCCCAGGGGAGGATGTTGTACGGTCCACAGGGGTGGACCACGGGTTTAGTGGTCAAAACTGCGGTCTCCGACCGCGAGTTTTGACCAGGACAGCCGCAGTCAGAGACCACGACTGTTCGGCTTGACAGCCGTGGTCTGGACCGCGACTGTCGGACTTGATAGCCGCGGTCGGGACCGCGACTGTTCGGCTTAACAGCCGCGGTCTAGACCGCGACTGTCGGGCTTGATAGCCGCAGTCTAGACCGCGACTGTTGGGCTTGACAGCCGCGGTCTAGACCGCGACTGTCGGGCTTGACAGCCGCAGTCTGGACCGCGACTGTCGGGCTTGACAGCCGTGGTCGGGACCGCGACTGTTCGTCTTGACAGGCGCGGTCTGGACCACGACTGTCAGGCTTGACAGCCGCGGTCTGGACCGCGACTGTTCTTGGTTATGGATGGGTGGGCAGGTCTGTTATTTGTACATGAGCCTAATGAGACTTCTTTGTGTGATTTGCAGGATGCCACGGGTGATATGGCGGGAGAGGGAGATGCCAGAGGACCTAGTGACTGCCATCCGAGAGGACCGTCGGGTGCGGTCCATGCTGGGGCTCTTCGGACTGCTAAAGTTCGCTGAGATCCCGATGATACGGTCATAAGGGTTACTGCTGAACCGCTTGATTGATTTCTGGGAGCCCGAGACACAGGTGTTTCAGGTGCAAGGAGAGAGGGTGGACCTCACCCTGATTGATGTTTATTTCTTGACGGGGTTACCCTGCCTGGGGAGGGTAGCAGATACACAGCTGCGGGTCTCCGCGGATCTGGATATAGATGACTTGGCAGTGCGGTTCTGCAGGGCAGACGCGAGGGTGCATAGGAATGCACTCCGGATTCAGGACTTACGGGATCCAGCAGTACGTACAATGGAAGCCTGTGTGGTACAGATTTTGGGATCCCAGTCACCTGAGAAGGTGTCTGGGGGTCAGATGCAGATCGTAGAGCGAGTACTAGATGGGATTTACTTTGCGTGGGGCCAGATGTTCCTGACCTGCGTGCAGCGACAGCTGACTGCAGCGAAGGAAGCTGGAAAGGGATTTTGTTTTGGTTCCTTTCTAGTTGCATTCTTCATGGAGAGAGTCCCCACACTGCGGCCGCGGGTGCCGGTCAGAGAGGGAGGATTGAGGGAACCTCGGATGATACGGTGGGGAGAGATGATGCGTCGTCGTGACGACGAGGACGTTGGGCGGTATTTTACTCAGGAGCTGTATATGCAGTGGCTCCAGCTACCACTGGCACTAGAGGATTATCCCTACAGAGACATGGACTTCACAGGGGATCCAGATGCGCCACAGCCACCAGGACAGGCATGGGGTCCAGATGGTATGTATGATTTAATTGTATTGTCCAGTTTTTATGTTATATATGATATATGGTTGATATATTGTGACTGACAACTGGGTGTTTGCAGATGTGGGTCCGAGGCCGCCGCCAGATCATGTGCCCCGTAGAGGGGTTGTGGCCATTCCAGCTTTGCCTGGACGGGGGGCGGGTCGTCGCCCAGACCCTGAGGGGACACTGCAGGCCTTACGGGTGCTGTTAGATTGGCTACTGGAGGGAGTGACTGACCAGGGGTGGCAAGACTTAGATCCTGCTGTGATCCGGGATTGCTTGGAGGTGCCGCACGACTTTAGAGCGATTGTGATCCGTGTAGCTCTATTGGCGGACTGGGCACGGGCTCAGGGGCCCAAGGGAGATGAGGACTCACCGATGGAGGAGCAGGGGGAGGAGTCAGAGGCTACTGACACGGATAGTGATCTAGGGTATGATTCCCATTAGGGAGAGCAGGGGACTCTCCCCGATTTTTGTAGCTACGGCTTGTAGTATATGAGGCTTGATGGATGTATATGCATTTTTTGTATAGCTGAGTATAGGGGTACTCAGGACATGTATAGTCTTGTAACATGTATTTTTTGGATATGTATATATTTATGCACGTGGATGCACTTTTTGTTGTGATATTGGCTTGGTTGTACGCACAAGGATGCGCTTGATGATGTTTGATGTGTTTGTATTGCACATGGATGCAAGTAGTCTAGGTTGTTGGGCACATGGATGCCCCCTGCGTATTTTATGTGATGCAGTATGATGTATGTATGATTAGGCACATGGATGCCCTATGGATATTTATGGTTTATGTGTATGGATGAAAATGTTGATGTAATGCAGTCTTTTTAGTTTTTTATATATATATGTGGATGAGATGCATGATGGAGGTGTTACATGGTATGATTGATATGCCAATCGAGGATATTATTAGCCATTTGATCTGCGACACTATTTTGAGCTCTTGGGACATGTGTGAATGTAATGGATTCAAACTGTCGGCTAAGTTGTTTTGTATGCAGGAATTTTCTAAAGAGGCAAGGATCGCGCACCTGGTAGCAGTTGTTGAGCTGGGAGACAAGTAGCTGGGAGTCTAAGAACACCTGAAGGTGATGTATGCCCATCTGGAGGGCAACAGTCAGGAGACCGGTCACAGCATCATACTCTGCCTGGTTATTGGTAGCAGTGCCGATACATGTTCTGTCAAGATGAATCAGTTCGTGGGAAGGGGAATACAAGACCCATGCTGCAGAAGCCAAGTTGGGAGACCAGCGGCTTACCCCATCAGCGTAGCCAATGTAACGAGGTGGAAGATGGTCCATCTGTGGGCATGCAAAGACGATGAATGTGAGATTATGGTAAAAAAAAAAGGTAAAAAACAAAAAAGGAGAGCGAACCGTACAATGCGGACCAATGAGGTCGCGGCTTCAGTTATGGGAAAAAACGTTTAAGGTACAACCCATTCCGGGGGTTGTGTAAAGGTTGGCCTTCAGAGTTAGCTAACACGCATGCCCCCTTGCCGAGGTAAGTATGCACAATGTAAGGGCCTTGCCACATGGATTCGAACTTTCCTTTGCCTTTTTTGTCGTTGGCTTGGTCATAGGCGAGGACGAGGTCCCCCTGGTGGAAAGTTCGGGGGTGAACATGTTTGTCATAACTGGCTTGGGAGCGGATTTTGGCAGCCTCAATGTTCTGGAGGGTGGCACGACGATCTTCATCAGCTTGATCAAGGGATAACAGACGGTGCTTAAGGGGGGAGGTATCGGGTAGAAGCTCAACGACGATGTGTAAGGCAGGTATCTGACACTCAATGGGGAGGACAGACTCTACACCGTGAACTAAATGAAACGGGGTAAAACCGGTGGCGGTTTTGGTGGAGGTATGGTAAGCCCATAAGGCAAGGAATAGCATATGGTGCCAATTGGACTTATGCCGATCAACAGTACGTTGGAGTATGGTTTTGAGGATTTTGTTAACAGCTTCGACTTGACCATTCCCTTGAGGGTAGTAAGCCGAGGAAAACTGGTGTTGAAATTTGAGGAAGGTGGATAATTCGCGCCAAACGGAATCTTCAAAGTGTGATCCATGGTCTGAGACTAACTGTTTAGGGACCCCGAATCGAGTGATGACATGGTTGAAGAAGAAACGGGCAGCAGTCTCAGCGGTGTAGTTGAAGGTGGGCATGGCTTCTGCCCATTTGGTGAAGTAATCGACGGTGACAACGATGTACTTATGGCCGTTCGCAGATGTGGGTCTACACTCCATGAAGTCGATGGCCCACTTACAAAAGGGACCAACGGTAACGACTGGGTGTAACGGAGCAGGTGGTGTCCTGGCTTTGGGGGCAAAAAGTTGGCAATTATGGCAATGCTTGACTGCAGTGATGCAGTCAGTGAAAAGTGTAGGCCAAAAGTATCCGGCGCGGACGACCTTTTGGGCAGTGGCCATTCCTGAGAAATGGCCGCCGCAGGCACCGCTATGACAATCATTAAGGACCTGGTTAGCTTCCTCGTGTGTAAGGCAACGACAAAGAATCGTGTCGATTCCTCGCCGGTAAAGGACATCTCCGATGAGGAGGTAGCGAGAGGCTTGATGACGGATACAACGACGTCCATTACGAGTGACGGTGGGTCGGAACTTTTGCGTGCGCAGGTATAACAAGATATCACCGTACCACGGGTCTTCGGACGAGATGGTGAACAAGTGATTATCGGGTAACTCCTCAGAGATAGGTGGGGCCGGGATGAAGGAGGGGAGATCAGTGATGAGCTGGGAAAGCGCAAGGGCTTTAGTGCTCTTAGGTGTTCGGAATGTGAGGTCATATTCCTGGAGGATAATGACCCATTTAGCCACACGACCTTGCAGGAGATGCCGGTTTAAGAGATATACCATGGGGTTAGAATCGGCGACAACTGTGGTATGACTAAGTAAAATGTAGTGTCTCAATTTTTTGACGGAAAATACCATGGCTAAGGCTAGTCTCTCCTCATATGGGTAACGTAGGGGTGGACCAGACAAGGTCTGGCTGACGTAGTAAATGACATGCTCTTGGCATGAGGTGTCTTCTTGAACCAAGACTCCAGACACAGCATGTTCAGATGCCGAGACGTAGAGGATGAAGTCTTTAGAGAAATCCGGAGGGGAGATCAAGGGGGCTTGTGTGAGAGCTTTCTTGAGGTCTTCGAATGCAGCTTCTGCTTGCGTGTCCCAGACAAAGGGTACGTGGGTACAGAGCAGGCGCAAGAAACTGTGGACGGTTGTGGCGTAATCAGGAACGAAGCGTCGAAGAAAATTGGATCGCCCTTGCAGACTTTGGAGTTGTCGGAGCGTTCGAGGAGAAGGAAGGTCTAAGATGGCTTGGACTTTCAGGGGATCAACAGTAATTCCTTTCTGGGAAATGATGAAACCTAATAATCGGCCTGCTGGAACACAAAAGACACACTTGTGTGGGTTCAAGCGGATATGATATTTGCGACAACGCAGAAAAACTTGCCGAAGGTCATTAAGGTGGTCTGATCGTTTTCGGGAACGAGCTGTAAGGTCATCAAGGTAGACGAGCAGGATATGGACTAAATCATGAAAACAATAGGTCATGGCCCGCTGGAATGTGGCACCAGCATTTTTTAGGCTGAAAGGCATGACGCGATAGGCAAAGGTGCCCCATGGGGTAGTAAAAGCTGTTTTGTACTGGTCTTCCTTTCGGATTTGGATCTGATTGTATCCGGAAAAACCGTCCATGAACGAGAGGACTTCATGCCCCACACACGCATCAATGAGCTGGTCAATGAATGGTGTGGGGAAATTGTCTTTGGGACAGGCACGGTTTAAGTCTCGGAAGTCAGTGCATACTCAAATGGTGCCTTGTTTCTTGTTGACAGGAATAGGGTTTGAAACCCAGGTGGTATAGGCAATAGGATAAATGAATCCTGTCATGCGAAGCTTCTCAATCTCTGCTTTGACAGCTGGGAGTTTTGAGGGATGAATAGGACGTTGTTTCTGACGAACGGGGGGTACGTCAGGCCATGTGTCAATGTGGTGCTCTATAATGGCAGGGTCAAGACTAGGCATTTTGGTATAGGACCAGGCAAAGACATCACGGAATTCTTTGAAGAGTGTTTTGTATTCCTCGATCTCCTGCTTAGTGCAAGATGCTCCTAAAGCTATGAGTTCGGGGGTGCCTCCGGGGGCAGCGATATCAATTTTGATGATAGGTGAGATGTTGGCCATGTTACCCTCTTCGAAGGCGTCAGGAGCAGGAATAGGGTCCTTGAACCAATCGACCTTGGGGGGAAGGAAGTCTTTGGATTCAACTGCATATTGGGTAGCAGTGTTAGAGGAAGATTCATCTGGGAGAAAGTAGGAACGATGGTGCATGTCATCCCAAGGATAATCCAAGGCAGTGAGAGCTTCAAGAATTTCCTCATCCGTACGGAATGTTTGGGTCGTTAAATCGATTGACGAGGGTGTAGTGACGGAAGAGATCATATATATGGTATTAATCTCTTCGGAAGAGGGATAGTTCAGGGGGTGGATCTCCATAATGGTGGGTGATGGCTTTGCAAGATCTAAATGGTTCATCTCAAAAAGAACGGGATTGACCTTTCCGGAGGGGGGAGAGACCGGGAAATGGATTTCCTTAATGGTGAGGCATGCCATCTCGAGATCCAGATTGTTTATCTCAAAGAGAGTGGTATTAACCTCTTCGGAAGGGGAAGAGAGCGGGGAATTGATTTCCTCAATGGTGAGTGGTGCCGTCTTAAGATCTAGATTGTTCATCTCAAAGAGAGCTGCTCTGTACTCGGGGAGATCGGGATAGTGAACGGTGTAATGCCCGTAAACACCGCATATGGCACAGGAGTGGTTAGTGCGCAGGGATTTGTCGCGAGGCTTAGGGGTTGAGTCTAAATGGACAACCAGGATAGTGGGGTCATCGTCAAGCGTTTGCATGTACTCCTGTAATTCCAGTAACTAAGGACATAGGTGAGTCGCATGGCCCAACTCATTGCATAGCGCGCATTTGGGAGGAGCACGAAACACAGGGGGGTTTTTTACTGTCTTAGGAGGTGGGACAGCAGTGTAAGGTTGGGGGCCTCTGCCCCCAGTGGGTTTGGTAAGAGGAGGGGGAGGTTTTGTGTAGGGCGACAAGGTAGCGACACCGGGAGGTGGTTGACTAGTAGTGATGATGGGTTGCACTGGTTGCAGGACGACATCTGGTGTTGGCGGACGAACGGGAGGCGAAAGATACCAAACGGGTAATCCTAAGGTTAACCTAGGAAGGCTGAGGGTGGCCATGACCGGAGCGCTAACTACTCCTAAGGGAGGGAAGAGGAAAGGAATGGTATGGATGGGTGTAGCACCAATGTGACTAGGTACCAAAGGGGGTTGAGGAAACAAGGGCGATTGATTAGTAGGAGTTCGCGTGTTATGGGACAGGGTACATATGGCTTCAGAGGTGGAGCCATATTGGTTCCGTTGGGTCTGGAGGTTGACCTCATTGGAGGACATCATCAACAAGTGGTGGATACCTGAGTCAAGCATTGGTTGATCAGAAGCAGCGTAAGTGATTTGTTGTTGGGTTGGCGCGTTGGCTTGAGGAGGAGCCAACGGTTGGGATTCACCACGCCTTGGGTTGGTAAGGGGTTTTGCAGCACCAAAGGTGGCTGCTGAGGTTGTCGCGGGTTGGGCGGTGCTTGAGGAGCCGTCTGCCCTTGGCGTTGTACATCAGCAGCCAAAAGTTGCCGATCCCGCTCCATATGTGGACAAAAATGTGTGTAGTGGCCATAGACCCCGCAAACAGAACAAGGATAGTTTGTTCGCAAATTCCAGCCCCTGCCGCGGTTTTGTTGGCCCTGGTTGCATTGGTTGTTTTGGTTTAGCGGCGGGTTTTCTTGGGCGTAAACCTGCCCTTGGGTAGTAGGTGGATTCTGAGTCTGCGCAGGTGCGGGAGTAGGCTGCGGTGGATAATATGGAGGTGGAGACTGTACTGGTGCAGCTACTTGAGGGGGTTGTTGATAGTGCTGTGGAGTGGGTTGTGGGTTTTCCGTAGGGGCTGGCTGTGGCTGATAATAATGAGTTTGGGCTTGTGGTGGCGCAAGAGCTAGTGCATCCTGCTGATGATAGTAGGGCTAAGGTGCGATCGGGGGGGCATAAGCGGGAGTCATATGGCTGAAACACTGAGGTGGACAGGAGGGTCCATGGGAATGGTGTTGATGTGGCATTTGAGCATATGAGTTGGTTGCTCCGGACTATGATGTAGCTCACGAAGGTTCAGGGCCAGGGGGAGGACGGGCTATGGAAAATGGCTGAGGCTGCGAAGAGAGATGGCCAATGATGTCGTCGGCAGCATGGGATGCCCCCGGTGCATCGTGCTGGGAGGGATCGTCGCGAGGGGCGTCAGGTATGATGGTATAAAGATAAGCCGACTGGGCGTAAATGAGATCGAACTGCTGGGATTTAAGGATAGCCTCTTCCTCCGACTGGGGTCTTTCGGCTGCCACATCCTTAGCAATGAGCGGAAGGAGGGATTTGAGGAACCAATCTAGGAAGATCCGGTCATCTAACTTGATTTTGCATAGGCTACGGCGTCGCCGCCATTCGTGAATGTGGTCTGTGATGTGGGTAGCCATGTTCTGTCTGCAATATAGGAGGATCTCAATGCCTGTGTCATAGCGGACAGGTAACTGGAAGAACTGTAGGAAGGTCGAGGCAAGAGACGTAAAGGTGACATGGGTTCCATGGGGTTGCTCGATATACCACTTGGCAGCAGAGCCAGTGAAAGTGTGCTGTAATAAACGGAGGCGAATGGAGTCGTCTACTATGGAATTTGAGGAACACCATAGATGGAAGGACATGATATGGTTCTGTGGGTCCTCACCTACCTTACCCTCAAACTTATGGATGTCAGAGGGGAGCTTGGTAGGCATGTGGGGCCATGCAGGGTTGTCTCGGATGGGGTCATTGGTTAATCTGGCTAGGTCAGGTAGGTTGAGGCTAGCCATGTATGGCAAACTAGATGAAGGGTGAGACACGGTTGTGGGTTGGATCAAGTTGGGGCCCATGCCCCCAAGTGGAGGGGTCATGTGAGGGACGTTACCCCCAAGTGGGGGAACCAAGGTGGTATGGGACGGTCCTGCACCAACATGGGTAGTATGAACTACTAATGGAGTATGAATAGGTATTCCCACCGTGGGAATAGGTACGGAAAGGGGAACGGTAGATGGGCCTCCCGTGGAGGGCATACCCATGATAGTTGTGATAACTGGTGTAGTGGTGGATGTACCACCAACAGTCCCTCCCAGTAAGGGAGTGGGATTCACGCCAGCCATGGGGCTAGTAGGGGTGGTGTAAAGGGTGTTCTCAGATTCAGGCTCTGAGTCTGAGGTAAAATAAGGGGCGTCAAAACTTGGTGACGGAGTCCTATGCCGCTAACGAGTGGAGTCAAGTGACAAGGATCGAGATCTACGATGAGTGGTATCAAGTGATCCGTGCTGTGGGGGCTCGCCTCTGAGGTGTCGAGAATGTCCCGTGGAATCAATGGTGATAAAGGATGTCAAATCTCTGTGAGTTGAGGTAACTACAAAAAGGCTCAAAAAACCCTAATGCAACCGAGTGTGCAGAAGGAGAGCTCAAAAAATAGGGCGCTCAGGCCAACAATCAACTCAAAACTCCCACTGTAACAGTTGTGCTACAATAGGCGGAGTGTCAACAAAAAATGGTCAGAATACCAACAAGCAATAGGTTTGCTAAAAATAGACAACGGTGGAATCACTAGACCAAAAGGAGGTAAGGGAGCATTCAAACACCTAACTAGTAGTATTATGACTCAACTAGACATATCCTCTGCAAGGTGATGAAATCCAAGTCAGAAAATATGGATAGGAAAGCCAAGTGGCTAAAGTATCCCCCTACCGGGAGGGACACCGGGTAGTCAAATCCTAGAAAAATGGTAACTAAGATACCCCGTTCATGACACGTCCAAAAAGGTAAATCTGCCGCTTGGTCCTTTAACCGCAATATTCCCTATACAGGGATATTCCGAGAACTGCGAAAGATAGCCCTTCAGTTACTGAATGGAGTTCAGTATTCCACTCAGACCTCCGGAACCAATCTCACGACTTCAACCCTCCTAAGGGAGAGGCCTTCTGATAATCTGGTTGTGACCGTGTCAAAAACTACTAGGGGATTTTGGTTCCCTAAAGGACAACAACTATGTCTCAAGTGTAAATAACCAAGGGGCGTTATTGGAAGCCTATCCCCTTGATCCTACCTAACTACAAAAATTCTTTTGTGTTCCCTAAGTGGGGTTAGAATGTTGGTTGAGTTAAGTAGTTTTTTTAAGTCTCACTTGATTTAGGTGACAGATTGTGTGCTATGTGAGGTTATGAACCCAAAATAGAAGTGCCAGGGCAACTTCCGAAATAACAATATATTTGAATGAAACAATTTATACCATGCAAAATTTATCTGAATAAACAATGCTCAATAAACGATGCTAATTTTTTTTTAAACAATTATGTAAACATGGGACAGAAAGCCTGTAGGGCTGGAGGAAATATGGAAGCAAACTGACTGGGTTCTGACGTGGCAGCAAGTGCAAAAATCATATCGCGGATCACGGGTATGGGGCGTAATCGTGCGGTCGGACCGCAGGTATGAAGGCAACAGTCGCACGCAGGTCGCAGGTTTTTGGCTAATAGCCGAGGTTGGACCACGGGTATGAAGGCAACAGTCGCGCGCAGGTCACAGGTTTTTGGCTAATAGCCGCGCTCGGACCACGGGTATGAAGGCAACAGTCGCGCGCAGGTCGCAGGTTTTTGGCTAATAGCCGCGCTCGGACCGCGGGTATGAAGGAAACAGTCGCGCGCAAGTCGCAGGTTTTTGGCTAACAGTTGCTGTCGGACCGCGGGTTTGAGGAAAACAGGCGCGGTCGGGACGCGGAAAAATGGCTGACAAGCGCGGTCGGACCGCAGGTTTGAGGAAAACAGGTGCGGTCGGGCCGCGGCAAAATGGCTGACAGGCACGGTCGAACCGCAGGTTTGAGGAAAACAGGCACGGTCGGGACGCGGCTATGGGGCTGAAAGTCGCGGTCAGCGGCGGCCGAAAGGGACAGCCGAAAGGAAAAACGGAAAATAAAATTGCAGAAAATAAACCAGCGGAGTCGCCAAAACTGTAGCTAGGGTTTTTTCCCTAGCTTGTACGAATGAGTACCTACTAAGGACAATGGATTCCTTAGTAGCAGTTCAAACGATATATGAATTAAAAGCTATAACTGAAATAAAAAACTAAATCTAAACATTCATGAAGCAAAATAGTAGAAAGTAAATAACATGAAACAAAAATAGTAAATAGTAAATAATGATCTTTATTGATGTTACCTCCAATGTGGAGGTTGGTGAAGTCCGTTGCGCTGGTCCGATGTCGGTGGCTCCGAGCTTCAAGCTGCTTCTTCTCTTTCTCCAATGGTGGAAATGGGCCACAAGGGGCTCTCACGGTGCAAGTAGCTTCAATGGTGAGCTAGGATTTCACGAGCAATTTTGGCAGAGGAAGGATACTTATGATTGTGGATGTGAAATAAGGTGTCTCCATCACTTATTTATAATTGGAAACCATGCGGTTTTAGGTTTAGGGTTTGCTGATTAGGGTTTCAGCTTTTTAGGGTTTGTTGATTAGGGTTTCATCTTTTTAGGGTTTTTTCTTCTTTTTCCTCATTATTTTATATTTTTCTTCCCTTTTAGGGTTTTTTGCTATTTTTGGAGGAAAAAAGGGGTTTATGGCCTTTTTGGAGTTATTTTAAGCCTTTTGGAGACTTTTTAGATGGTTTCATGGGTTTTTGATGGAGATATAGTAGGAAAATGGACAAATGAGCCATATAATGGGGTAGATGAGGTAGTGAACCATTTTTGGGTGTTAACAGGTATGCATAGTAGGTTGTTAAAATTCAAATTGTGAATTTCGTATTTAAGGAATTGCTGACAACTACTAGTCACTATTGGCTTGCACAAGATTGTGTTTGGTTGATTGAAACTCAGGTTTCAGGTAGATTATTTCAAGCATGGTAGTGAGAGGTAAGACCCTGACCAATGCCAGAATCTACCATGTAAAAAGAGCCAAACTTTATGAGAAGTGTCTCATGGTTATGAAAATAGTTGATGTGCATAATAGTGGGATTGTTAAATTTGAATTGTTAATTTCGAATTTAAAGGAATTGCTGACGACTACTAATCATTGTTGGCTTGTGTAAGATTATGTCAGAAGGGACGCATGGTAAGTGGGTATTCATGTTATGATAGTAAGCATAAAATTATAATGGGCATAGCAGTGCTTCTTACAAGAAACCCACAATTGAACAAGTCAATGTCTGTTGTAGACTGAATTGCAAATTCTTATGGAATTTGATTTCTAATGTCATTGCTTGGTTATGGAATGATCAATTTGGATTGTAGTATCAGGTAATGATTGACTGCTTGGCTATTTGATGAATGTGTTAGGGGTACACACTGCAGGAAGATCATGTGTGATGACCTGCAAGAGCCAAACGTCATGGGAAGGTTTTCCCTTAAAAATGGGTTTCGGGTGAAACGCCATTAGACATTTTGAAATGTCTCACCTACACTACATGTTTGGTAAATAACATGAGTGAGATGGTATGGGTTATGTTGGTAAGACATGTGTGAAGTTGAAATGCTAAAAGGAGTTGGGATGCCAAACTGAGGAACTGTTAACTCAGGGAAGGAGCCTCCATTCCTCCTTAACAAAGGCATACTGCGACGGCAAATGGATAAGTGTTTTGTGACCCTTGCTAAGAATGTGCATGTTTAATTATTAAATCCCATATGCAGAACGCGTTTGATTTTATTTCCATTATGACCACTTGCTTTAGTATGAATAGGGCTTACATGGCACACACTGGAGAAGGGTGCACACTTTTCTGATGTTGAGTCATGAAAGGGTTGTCAATATTGATTACACTCTAGGGAGTGGATGCACTCATGGTGTCTCAATACTTGATAGTGAATGATGAGAAATGTGATTACAGTTTTGAGCAATAATGCTGATGAGTTTGCTTGCATTGCTTGTGTGCTTGTGTTGACAGGATAAAGGTAAAGGTAAAGGTAAAGGTAAGATGGTAAATGGTTGTTGTGAGGGGTTGCAGAGTAAGGGTTATGGTCGATATAAGTGTATGTGTCATTGTTGACATAAGTGTATGATGGGCTGTGATATGCCTAAGGATCCATAGTAGATCCTAGACCTGGAAATGGTCACAGTAAAGTTCCAAGCCCAGTTGACATGAGAATGTACTGGCTGGACATGAATTATTTGATGTTGTGGGGTATCCTGTGTGCTGACCTAACATCCAAGTCCATAGGCGATCCCAAGGCTTGCAAAGCGAAGCATGATCCTGTGGACAAACAAGGAAATGCACAATACAGATAAGTATTGGATTACTTTGCTTATGAATATACGTGTGTATATGATTGGGTTATGATGTTTTAAGCTTTTGTTCTAGGAAAAGATAAAAATGATGAGAATAAACTAAACATGTGAATTTATTCAATGTTTGGATATAGGTATTGCTGAAAGCGAGGACTATGATAGCATCCTAGGGGTGCATGTGGACATGAGACTGTCCTGGAAAGCTCGAAATGAGTGGTAATGAAAAAGTTGCTAGTAAGGCGGGGGAGTCCTAGTAATTGAGACAAACCATGTGGAGAGACTCCATGGTTTAGAGGTCTAGAATGGACCGAAGACACTAAGTGTCATGACCAAGAAGGATTGGTCCAGCATTCACGGTAAAGTGAAAGAGGCTGAGAGCATGAAAAGCCATAGTGATGGTGTGGGTTCCAGGATGGAACAAAAACAAAGAGGGGAAAAACTCTTACTGCTCTCTCTTGCCTTTTGATTATATATATATATATGCTTATGCATTGTGAAAACAAAGGATTGTTGAATGCATGAATGATTGAGAATGAAATGTGTGTATTTGCTTAAGTAAATTTGTGCATGCTAGAATAGTTAATTCCCTGCCCAGGAATGGACATGAATGAGCTCATGTGCCTGTTGGGGAAGGCATGAAAAATATGAAAGTTCCTTGATGAAACTTGGACTGTCATGCCAATTGGGTAATTAACTAACTAATTGTAATGTATATAGTATGCCTGGTCTAATAGAATTTCAATGATGCATTGCACAGGTGAGAAAGGTGAAGCCAGGTGGTGCACATTGATCATGGCAGCAGATCAAAAGTTGCTAGAATTAGCTAGAAGTCTCCTTCAAGTGATTGCCAAGACCCAAGAGAATCTTGGAGAGATGCTCAAGATACAAAGAAGGCAGAATGAGATGAACCACTAGATTTTGCAAGACTCTATTGGTTTGCAAAGGGAGGTGGAAATCCTTCTGGGAGTAATCGGCAAAGGAAAGGAAGGTGGGTCAGCGATGGGACAATTGTCCAAGAGACCCGATAGGAAACGGTTTAGGCATGAAGATTCAAAGGAAATTGAGCAGGTAAAGATGAAGCAGCCAGTGAAATGCTGGAGATGCGAAGGACATCATTTACGCCGGGACTGTCCGATGAGGGAACATGATGAAGGCAATAGTTGCAAAGTTCCTAGACTTCGGGATCCGCTGGGAGCTGAGAACTAGTGGGAGAAGTCCATGGAAGCCAAGGGGCTTAGGCTTGAACGTTCAAAGTAGATGATTGGATGTGGGACAGATCTGCAATTTTGAAATTTTGATGTGCAATTGTATATATATTGTATATATGTAATGGAACACCTAGGACGGTGTTATTCCAAGGGGGATGGGAATGTAATGTCCGGGTTTTGACCACGTTTGCATGATGTATATAATGTAATTAATCATGGTGAGGAGCTCAAGGAAAAATCCCCACCATCGATTTGGTTGTGTATGGTTCGGCAATGGGGATAGTTGCCGAGGGTTTATCGTGCTATTTGGCACATTATAATTCAACATCATGTAAACCCGCACATCAAATAAAACTAAAACCACAACCAGCTACGGCAGTGTAACGTTGAATGAAAAGGGTATGATTCCAAAGGATAAGGGTTCGCGGATGTCAAACCTTGGTTATGGGGGGGAAAAAACCCATGTTTTACCACCTTGTTGATTTTCCATATTCCCTTGTCAACCTCTTCAATGCCTTGTCTTAGGTGGTTGAGGCAGTTATTGTTTTGGGAGTGGGGTGGCAGGACTGTCAGTCCCTTACCCACCTGTCCACTCCACCCATGACTCCATTCTTGCCATGCCTGTTTGTCTTCCTCATGGGGGAGCAGTGGTTTTTTCATCTTCCTCATGCATAGAGTAGGTTCATTCCTCCGGTGAGTCTGCTCAGTCTCACACAGGGAGAGGGACGGTCTGTTTTATCCTCGGGCAGGCAGTTGGTTGGGCTCCTCACTGTGCGTGCTCTTTGTGGGCTGTTTGTTTCCCATCGTGGTTTGTTCCTCATCCACGCTCAAAGGGAAGCGAGTTCACTCTCATGGTTGTCTGTCCATCCGCGTGAATAAGAGAAGCTGTCTCCCCTCACACACAGGCGGGGACTATGTAGTTTTTCCCCAGTTGGGGGCTGTGTGACTCTTTCTGTTTTCTTAATTATCCAGGATGGACTGTTGTTTGCATTTCATCGTGGTGATTATGGTTGCTGCTACATTTGGGGCTGTTGAAAGTTGCTTGGGATTTGTTTTCCATGTTAGACTGTAATTGCTGAGTGGTTACATGCATGTAATTGTTGGTCTGTGGACTACGCTGGGAGTTTGGCTTTTTCCCTATTTTGGGACTATGGATGGCTGTTGATCTCCACATTTGTTGGCTGTGTCTTTTTCCCTACTCTAGGGACTGTGTAGTTTCCATCGTTCTCATTGTATGTTATGCTGTTGATGCACCATGGTTTGGGTTGTTGCTGAGTTGTGTTGGCCATGATAGGGCCAAGAACAACTCTGTTCGGCCTTGCGGGCTAGAGCTATGTTCCATTTTTTGTTTGGGATTGTATTTGGTTGCTTTGCCTTCTTCAAGGGGCTGTGAAGGGATTGTTTTACTATTGGTTTGCAGTGGTGGACCCTTGGACTGTGCTGGATTGGCTGATTTGTTGATGGCCTGGTAAACCCAGTGGTGTTGGTTTGCTGATTTTGTCTCCTTGGCTATGTGTAAGCCTGCAATGACCCTTATCCTTGGAGGAATCATGCCCAGCTCGAGGGTGGCAGTGTGTTGAGAGATTGATGAGCACGCTGGCCTATGGTTGGGTGGAATGTTGCAGCGATGTAGCTGGTTGTGAGATTCTTCATCGAGAGATAAGTGCTGCTGATTGTTTCTTCTCTGCAATTTAATCTATTGTATAATGAATTATGGTGAACATGTTTTATGCTGGAAATGTATGTGTGTTGCTTCCACTGAATGTTGATTCATTCTGCATCTGTGTATGCTTGTAAGTATTAATTCCAGCATTAATTTCCATTGATTATGTTCATGGGGCTGTTTTCCCATATGCATGGTGTTGGTCGCGTCCTCTTCACCGGTAAGAGGGATGGGGACGTGACACCAGGATCCTCAAACCCTTCAATTATCTTGATTGGAGGCCTGATATGCATATTGTGTTATTCAACAAAGTTACGTAGAGGATCACTATGGGAAAGGAGGTCGAACCCCATCATCCTTTAGAGAACTCGAATTATCTTAACAAATTTGATGAAGCATTTGTTTTCATGTGCATTAATATCTCTAGGAAGTTTCTCTTCAACCTTGAAGGATTAAAAAATACAAGATAAGTATGGCAGAAGATCGAATCATTGTTTGGAAATCATGATAATATGAGAGGTCATATTCTTGAGAATGAACATAATTCTCTTCAACCCAACAATGTCAAAACCATCCAACAATTCTTCGCCAAGATCAAATTCTTGGTCATGTAGTGCAAGTAATGTGGGATTCACATGAAGGCTTAGCAATTGGTGCTCTCTATTCTAAGCAATTTTGGCATGAAATTCTCAGTGTCTATATTCACCTTTCATTCTGGGACACTTACCACTCAAAACTAGCGAATTCCATCTCTTCATGCATTAACATAATCTCTTATTCAGGGACAAGATGTTGGTTGTGGATCTTGATATTCCATATTCAGAGATGTTATTATTATGTTGTGCTTGTACCCAAGTATTACTGTAAACACGTCCTAGCAAGGGGGTACAGGGGGGAATTGTCCCCCCATGAGCGTTTGGGGAGGGGAATCCCCCCCAGATGGGGGGTCTAGGAGCTAGCGAGCCCCCGATAAGAGGGGCTCAGGGGAGAACCCATGAAAGAATTTTTTTGGGATGTTTATTGTCCAAACATTTGCAGGACCATGGTATTGAGTGACCCATGGTATTTTCCCATGGTAATTCCCTTATCAAAGGAAAGCATTGTGATATGACTATGTATTGTATTGTAGAATTATAAAAATGATATTTGTGATTGTGTGGGAGAGACTATGAGAGACTGAAAAGGAACTGCAATGGGGTTGTTGTAGGCTGTATCCCTTCATTTTGTTGGATATTATAATAATAAAGGAGTGACAATTTTTGTGTGGGCATAGCCCATCTTTGGTGAACCATGTTATATATGTGTCTCTCTTGTCATTTGCTTTAATATTTGCATCTTGTTTATTGTTTATTGTTATTGCTCTCCGATCATGTTTTTCTAATAATTGGTATTACATACAAAGGTCTATTTTGATGATAAACTTGTAGGAAGGAAAGATTCCTTGTTTGAGTGCGAGCAATGACAAAAGATAGAAAGTTTAGTGTCGAGAAATTTAACGACCAAAACTACAATTTATGGAAGATGCAAATGGATGACTATATGTATGAGAAGGATTTATACCTACTGTTGGGAGGAAAAAAAATAGTCAGCGACTATGAGGGATAAAGAATGGGAGTTTCTTGATAGAAAGGAACTGGAAACAATAAGGTTGTTCCTGTGTTCATCAATGGCTTTCAATATTTTTAAAGAAAAGACAATTAATGGTGTGATGAGAGCATTGTCTATGCTCTATGAAAAACCCTCGACTTCCAACATGGTATTTTTAATGGAGCATTTATTTGATATGAGGATGTCAGAAGGTGGATCTAGTGCTGACCATTTAAATGAATTTAATACGATTACTAGTCAACTAAGTCCTATGAAAGTGAAATTTGATGATGAGGTTAGGGATCTTCTAATCTTGTGCTCATTTCCGAAAAGATGGAATGGCTTGGTCATGTTTGTAAGTAAATCTATCCCTAGTTCAAATACTCTTAAATTTGATGATTCTATTAACATTATTCTTATCAAGGAAATGATAATATAAAGAACAGGTGAGACATCAGGTAATGCGTTAACCATAGACAGCGAGGGAAGTCAAAGGGAGAGAGGAATGAGCCAATGTAATCACAACGAGACTAAAAATGGAATATCAAAGTCTAGACTAGGAAATATAGAGTGTTGGAACTATGGTAATAGATGACATTTGAAGAAAGATTGCATAGATCCAAAGAAGAAAGAAGATGGGAAATAGGAGACTACTCAAGAAAAAAATGTACCAGGTGATGTGTTACAGGATGGTTTGATTCTTCCATTAGATAATACTAGTGATTACTCGAAAGTAGATTTGGGTGCTTCATGTCATGCTACACCCCATAGGTGTTACGGAGAGAAATTCCTATGGCTTGGGGTACCACAACAGACAACTTGACTCCAGAAATCAATCCTTTCCAATATGCAATAGAAATTAAATGTCTAACACTAAAGGATTAGACCTTGTATCTTATTCTGGACGATTGAAGTAGATCCCCGTTGAGCTTTCCAATCTTCAGCTTGAATTGATCTGTTACTTCCTCAACAACAAGTAAACAATACAAGCATTCTATATATCATGGTGTTAGATCTATTCTAGCATATATAATCAATAATGTAAAAGCATTTGACATGATCCCATGGATAAAATATTCATTCAAACACACATTATTGGAGAGGAAAAGATATTTCTATTAATATAAATTAGAGATTACAAGACACAACCTCTGATGGCACATCTGCGAACTGGAGAAACTGAATCCCCCACTTGGGCCTCCACCACTTCAATCCTCCATCTCTCGATAGCAAGATCGCAAGAAAAAGGAAAGCTTGGGAAGAACACAAAAGTGCTCCAAGGGACAAAGGGATGCAGACTCAAGCATAAGTTCTGGCAACAATGGACTATAGTTTCATTGCTCTCAATTCTCTCTTATGCCTTCAATGTACGAAGGGGTTCCTTATATATCTTTTCAAAGGGGTAATGAAAGGTCAAATCCAAGCGATCTTAAGGCATATGGAAGGCCAAGAGTCAGATGAGTCAGATCCATGTCAAGGAAAACTCCAAAAGGATTTGGATTATGCAGACATCCTGATGTAGATGGTTTTAGTGGTAAAACCCACGTATGTACGCGCTTATAGATTTAAAATTCATGTATAGCATTTTTCATGTGTTTTTAGGGATGATCAAGGAAACATCAAAGGACAAAAAGTGGTCCATAGGGTCTAAGGAGTCTGCAGCAGGATAGGGGAAGGCCATACAAAGTGTGATTCACCTAGAGTGGTGAAATCCGCTATAACAAATGCCCCCTAATGTATGAGGTCAGAGGGGTCATACGATGGCCGAAATACATTATAAGTCCATCCCAGGAGTGGAGTGATGAAGGATCCCAAATGGAAGCCTAGCCACCCAATCAGCATAGTACAATAATACAACTCTACATATAACTGCAAATACATATAGCAGTCCCAGATACATAAGAGTACAATGGCCATGAATAGGCATGATACATGATATCACATATGTGGTCATCACCACATACAATATACGTAGATCAGAATCTCCATGATGAAGATATACAAAGGACCATGATCTCCAAAATGGCTGAAGATATATAATAGATCAAGATCTCCATAGTGGCTAGAAATATCTGACATATTGGAATCAAGTCACGAGAGCTGAAATCTCATGAACACTGGCACGATCAAGGAGGTAACATATAAGAGATGCCACCAATCTGGAAAGTCTTCTACACAAACCGCTACGAGTACATGTCCTACTATGTGAATAGAGGTGTCGAGGTCGAACATAGTAGTCCATCATCTGATTACCGGTCATTAATGTATATCGTTAACAGATGCGAGATCACCCACCGATAATGAAAATGGGAATCAAGGTACTAGAGTGCAAACTAACAAGTGTGAATAGATGTGTTGAGGTCGAAGACTTGAAAGGATCCATTGATCAAGGGACATTGATGTATTCCCAAGAAACTATCGATGGTGAGAGAACTTGCCACTGATGACTGAAAGTCTCAAGGCACTCAAAATGACTCTAGACTCCAATCCCAAAATAAATGATCTGAAGTCAAAGGGATGAAATCCGCTGGAAGGAGGGCATTAAGGCATCCCCCATCATTCAACAAGAGGTACTCAACAAAGCTGTATAATGTGTAAGGACTCGATCATAAAGTGCACAAACTAGTAACTGTACCGGGAATGGCCGACATGCAAAGTCAAGATAACTGAGAAATGGCCGACTCAGGTTTCAACTTCCTTTGAACAAGAGCATAACGGTGTATGTGACTGAATGAAGGAAGCATAGACTTGATATACAAACTGGGACATCTCTGTGACACAGGAGGAATCAACAGAGGCTCCATAGGGACTGGAAGCTTAACCAGTCGGTGGAGATAAACTCAGATAAATGAGTACAGCTCCTAAAGTCAAACTATAACCCAACCAATAGATGTGATATACAGTTCTCTATTCAAAGGTGACACGACTCGACAGCTGCCAAAGATAACATCTTTCCTTGTCCTGCTTTTTGGTTTTTTGATTTTTTTGTGGACTTTTTCAGTTATTTGAAAAGCTTGAAAAAAGAAAAAAGTAGCTTTATCATTACAAACTAGGAGGAGATGAGTGTCATAAGGGCAAACAAACTAGTTCCAAGTAGTTGAACATACCTATGCTCAATGCAAGGATACATGTGTAGGATATCGACACTCGGGGGAAAATCCCCTCTCGGTAAAAAGGGAATCAAGCTGTGAAGGATATAAAAAATGGCTCTGCATGGCTAGACATGATACAAGCTCGGGCTATATGGCTGAAACGAAATGTCATGGGAGCTGACATAAATCTCAATAAGGCAGGAAAAGCTCATGATAATGCATTCACAACTTGACATGAGGGATTCCTGAGGGAAATAAGCCAGCATAAGATCAAGAGGTGTATGAGGCTCTTAGGAAATGTCATGGCAGTACTATACAATGAACTCCCACAACCTAAAGGAGAAACCATCTTCATGGGCACCAAATGCAAATAAGGTGCTAACTAGGGTACCCATGTAAGGTGAAGCTCTACCACTCGTATCATGCCACTTCTGAAGCATCAAGAAGGTTCCGTGACATAATAGAGTGGGTTCGTACCTAAGGTCATGGTGATATGGTCACAAGGTCATGAAAAATGCAAACAGTGGTGAAACCTAACCTATATGGTAGTTTAGTCATGATACCTAAGATCAGCATGAACGGGTCAATCCAACGGCTGAAACGGCACTGAAAAAGGTCTTCTACAACACCAATTATGTCAAAAACGGTCCAAAATGGTTAGAAAATGTTGAAAGTATAGGAAAGGGGGTAAAAATTTTCAAATATTTGAAATTTTTTTCTATAAATAGTAAAAAATATAAATCATTTGAAACTTTTACCCATTTGAGCTCTGAATTTCAACTGCAAATTCCAGGAGATCCAGCCGGCGGAATTCACAACCGTTTCTTCCAGGTATTTACTCATGCTCTCTTCTTGCATTTTGACATAATTTTTTTAGATATTGATGGTCAAATGAATTTTTTAGGCCATCCAAAAATGAGTGCTGTGGCCCATGTGGAAATCGAGGCTTTTTCCATGTATAGGGCTGGATATATGCGGAAAAGGACCTCAAAACCACATACATACGTGGTTGTTTTCAAAATAGTTGCATATGAGGCCACGCATATGATTTTCAACTAAACTAATGGGAAAATTTTCAATTTCTTTTGCAGGATGGTGCTAGAATGGAGAGAGTGTGAGCATGGTGAAGTAGAGGAAGCAATAAGGGCCGACTTAATGGCTCAACAAGCTCTTCGTGCATGTGGACTCTACAAGTTTTGGTGTCTTGGTGGTTTGAGGGCCAAACCAAGACTACTACAGATGCTGTTAGACTATTGGGATCCAAATTCAGAGTCCTTTCATATTGATGGGATGTCCCTCACCATAGAGGTGGAGGAAATATACTTTATCACAGGTCTATCTAGACGAGGGGAGGTGGTGAACCTTTGTTCCCGAGGTGGGCCAGGGGGTGGCCTGACTATCGACAAGTACATTGTTGTGTACTTATATCCAGACACCGATAAGGTGGGGAGTCAAGTCCCTACCAATGCTATACAGGTGTTGGGCCTAAAGGCCATACTATTGACATTGGGAAGGATAGCCAGCTTAGCATCACTCCACCAGGCCTCGTGGCCTCTGATGTTCTATGTAGTGGAGTGCATGAGACCCACAATCTATGACTAGAGTACTACGCTACTGAGTAACATAAAACACCATCTCAGTGAGTGTAAGGCAGACAGGGTACGAAACTTCAGGTTCAGCAGTATCTTGAGCATGTTTTTCTTCGAGCGTGTTCCAGGATTGAGCCCTAGAGTGGATGTTCCTCTCTATGGGGTTCGATATCCGGCCCAATGACATTGGGCAGATGCGATGCACAGACTGGGGGGTGGTAGGGTGGCCAACCCATATCCAGCTGACTTCTTTCCATGGTGGCAACAACAGATAGTTGCCATTGATGACTACCCCTATGCAGGGATAGATTTCCAAGGGGATCCAAACATGCCATTGCCACCAGGATCAGCATATGGTGATATAGGTAACGAATCTCGACCCTCACTCTTTTTTAAAAATTTTTGAGTTATTGAATTTTTTTGTATTTTCATGATTTTATGGAAGCAAAAAGACATGTTTTTGCGTGACAACACATAGTGAAATCTACCATTTGTGTGTAGATGTGAGACCACAGTGACCATATGGCTTCCCTTGTCATAGACAGAGGGGAAGAGGAGATGACATCACGGGTGTGGATGCGGAGCAAACACTCCAGAGTATTCATACCAACTTTGTGAGACTGACTCATAGAGTTCCCATGGTGCAAGTCAAGGACTTTCCTGAGGCCATGCAGCTGCAGGTGGTGGGTGTACCACGTGCATGGGTGTGTTTATTTCGATGGCTAGCTAGAGCCGTAGTGACATTCCATGATCACAACCCTCCTCCTCCTCCACAGGATTAGACAACTGGGAGTGTATCTATTTTGTACGACCGTGTATTATATGATGGTGCCTTAAAAAGCCCCAATTTTGTATCATGACACTATGTATTACCACATTTTTGATGTATATAAAAAAGTTTTATGGTGATCGATTTGTTTATTTACATGTGTAAAAATTATGTTTGTGATTAATTTATTATGAATGAAACAAATGCCAATCTAACACGTAGTTAGCATATGAGTTAGCAACTTGATTATTATTTCTTGGAATGTGTATATATGTTATATTGTCAAATTGCTGTTCTAACAATATCACACATAAGAACCTTCTCAATAACGTTGGATCTCTAACATGGTACAAACCATTGAGCTGTGACACTACTAAATCCGAATCAAGACGTACCTCAAGAGATAGAACGCCATGTAGAATGGCATCCCGTAGAAGCTCAATAATGGCGCTATATTCAGCAACATTGTTGGAAGATGGCCATAGACATACACCTCCTGAAGATAGTACCTAACCCATAGGAGTATAAATCACCCAAGCAGCAGAGGCTGAGTGTTGAGTGTGACGGCTTGCACCATCCGTGAATCCTATGTAGGTGGAATATTTCCTTGACATCTGCCAAAAGAAATGGAAACTAATCACAAAACCGGTCATGATAAGAAAAAGACCTAACTATGCAAAGCTATACAATAATATACAACAAGCAGCCTTGGTTACAGATTATGCATAGTATTTTTTAAGATAGAGCCCATTTCTAGGCTCCGCCAAAGCTGTTCCTTCATAATCTACGAACTCGTAGGCACCCTTATCTAACACACGCTTGAGCACATAAGGACCACGCCACATAGGATTAAATTTCCCTGCCCCCAAGGGTTCTTTCAGTTGATCCCACAAAAGGACCAAGTCTCCTTCACTAAACAATCTTGGACCAACAGATTTATCGTACTGGACCTTAACGTGGTGCTTATTAACCTCTAGAGCCACCAAGGCATCTCGACGCTGCTCATCAAGTTGCTCAAGGTGAACCAAACGCTCCTCCAAAGGTGAAGTGTCTGGTAAGAGTTCCACAACTAGCTTTAATGAAGGAATTTCACATTCAACCGGCAATATCGACTCCACTCCATGTACAAGCTGATATGGAGAAAAACCAGTGGCAGTCTTAACCGCGGTTCGATATGCCCACAAAGCAGGATATAACATAATGTGCCAATTATTCTTTCTTTGTGAGATGGTTCATTGGAGAATGGATTTGAGTGATTTATTCACTGCCTCTACCTGTCCATTTGCTTGGGGGTAGTAAGAAGAGGAGTGCTCTTTCTTATACCCTAACTTTGATGCCAATTCTTCCATCATATGGTTCTGAAAGTGCGAGCCATGTTCAGTGACAAGCTCTTTTGGAATCCCGAACCTAGTAATAATTTGGTTGAATACAAAGTGAGCGGCTGTCTCACTGTCGAATTTTACTGTAGGCATAGCCTCAGCCCATTTCGTGAAATAATCAACAGCCACTATAATGTGATGGTGCCCCCCAACCGAAGCTGGGTTGCAATCCATAAAATTGAGCCCCCACTTAGTGAAGGGACCATCGGTGATAATGGGATGTAACAAGGTAGGTTTCAAGCGCATATTACATGTGAACACCTGGAAAGGGTGGCACCTCTTAACCGCATCAATACAATCCTTAAAGATCGACGGCCAGAAATAATCCACTCTCAAAATATTTTGAGCTGTAGAAATCCTAGACAAATGACCACCACATGCCCCTCCATGGAAATCATTCAGCAAAACCTCAACCTCGTCATGAGTTAAACAATGTTGTAAAATGGAATCTACCCCATGGCGATAGAAATTATTGTCCACTATAAGGTAGTTCTTAGAGACGTGACGTAATCATCGGCGTTCATCTCACGAGAGGTGAGTGGGGGTCTTCAGTGTTTGTAAATATATTATGATATCCCCATACCATGGGTCTAACATAGAGATTAAGAATATGTGTTCATCGACAAACGTATCTTCACACACCAACTCCTCGGTCTCACTTGGAAAATCCGATATGAGCTCTGCAAAGACTAAAGACTTCTTTGATTTTGCCGAAACAAACTCGAGATCAATTTCTTACAGAATGACAATCCATTTATTATACTTTCCCCCAATCATCCTTTGGGTGAGGACAAATTGAAATGGATTGAGATGGGCCACAACCAAGGTCTGGCGGAGGAGAATATAATGTCTCAAACGCTGAACCACATGTACGGTAGCTAAAGCAAGCTTCTCGACATGAGAATAATGAATCTCTGCGTCAATAAGGTTTCGGCTCAGATAATATATGACATGCTCTTGGAGCTCCCCATCCTCTTGAACCAAGACCATACCAATCGTCTCTAAGGACGTGGCCACATATAATAAGAAATCACGTCTATAGTCCAGGGGACTAATCACCGGGGCCGATGCTAGGGCTCGCTTGAGTGCATCAAAGGACTCATGGGCTCACTCATCCCAATAAAAGGGAGTATCCTTCTTCAAGAGACGCATAAAGCCTCTAGTCAAATTCGCAAACTTGACAACACATCTTCATAAGAACTTTTCCATGCCTTGCAAACACTGAAGATGACGAATATTCTTTGGGGGAGACAACTGAAGTATTGCCTCAACCTTCAAAGGGTCGACTCTTATACCCTCTTTCGAAACGATGAATCCTAACAAACGACCTAACTTCACGCAAAAGATGCACTTATGAGGATTTAATCTAACTGAATAGTGCCGGCATCTTTCGAGTACCAATCTCAAGTGATAGGGATGACGCATTCTCATACAAGAATGAGCAGCGAGATCATCCAAAAATACCTCGATAATTGACTTGAGATCGTGGAAAATCAAGGTCATCGCCCACTGAAATGTAGCTCCGGCATTTTTAAGGCCGAAAGGCATTTTTCGATATGCGAACGTTCCACAAGGACAAATAAATGTAGTCTTGTGTTGGTCCTCAGGTTTAATCTATATCTGATTATACCCGGAAAACCCGTCCATAAAGGAGAACACTTCACTCCCCACACACTCATCCAAAATCTGATCTATAAATGGTGTGGGCAAGTTATCCTTAGGACAGGAATGATTCAAATCACCAAAATCAGTGCATATGCGGATTGCTCCCTACTTCTTATCCACTAGAACGGGGTTTGAAACCCACTCCATCAAGGGAACGGGATAGATGAAACCGGCTTTCAACAATTTCTCTATCTCTGCCTTAATGGCAAGTTCTTTCCTAGGGTTCACAGCACATAAAAATTGTCGAACAAGCTTAGCATTGGGGTAAGTCTTAATCTTGTGCTCGACAATACAAGGGTCAATACCTAGCATCTTGTCGTAAGACCAAGAAAAAGTATCACAGAATTCCTTGAATAGCTCGGTATATTTCAGAATCTTAGCATGGGAACATTCTACCCTAATATAGACATTCTCTATTGTGCCAAGATTGCGAGAGATGTTGATAGGAATCGTTGAAGATATGTTTTCCATGTTTCCATTAGCCATCAGACTAGGAGAGCTTAATGGAACCACAGGACTACCAACTCTCTGACTAAGAATATCCCTATAATCCTCATGCTCCAAAAGGTCAAGCGCTGGAAGGAAATACGATCTATGATGAAGTTCCTCCCATGGTGGCTCAATTCCCAACATAGCCTCAATAATCGCTTCATCCGAAGGGAACACCATATCAAGGCAGTCGTGGGCATGATAAGACTGTACTACCCATGCCGAAAGCACATAGAGGTCTTCCTCCTCCATCTGCGAAGAGGAAGAACAAGGCCCTACAACATTCTTGAGATTAGCTTGATAATCTATCATAGCTGCAGGTAGCGGCATGCTCGTCTCGACAGGCTTACTCAAAGTACTCGGTGTAGGAAGAATCCAAGGATCTTCCATATGATTCGTGTGAAAATACACTGATATCATAGAAGTCGAAGCCTCATCGAAACTAGATCCTATCATGAGGATCGGTGTAGGACAACTAAAGCTTCCCATGAGGGATGGATACATGCCCCCACACTCCCAGTTGCTGGCCGAGAGTGTTCAACGATCGGGATCAAAGCTCCTGAGGATGTGGTAATAGATCGATTCTTGAATGTCATCTGATCAATTGCTACGATCTTCCCATTATGTGGAAATAATACAACATGAAATAGGAAAGATGCAATGGCTTGCATACTGTACATCTAGTTCCTACCCAGCAGGAGATTATAGTCAAGGGGCGCATCAACCACCTCAACCTCTATCGCAATGGTCTTCCCCCCCAAACAGACTTTAAGGGAAGGAAGGATACCATATGGCCTAAAATATCTCCCATTGAAAGAAGTTAACATAGTCGCTGACTTAGACAGCTCAGGAGAACCGAGACCCTTCCAACAGGCCAAAGACATCACAGAAGTAGCAGCGCCCTCATCAATCACAGTACGTTTGACGGTCATACCAAGACATTCTATGTGCACCAAAAGAGACACATAGTAGGGCAATCAAGGCTGATGTCCTACGGTTTCAAATTTGATCATAGAGGAAGAATCGTCATCGTTCACACCAAGGGTAGAAAGCAATGCCTTCCTTTGCGAAGGACAAATCTGAAGCACTTCCAATGCAGACATCGCACAAGGAGTATGGCCTAAATCCTTGACAACTGAATAATTCTGGGTAGCTCGGGCATTTGGATTATGCCTTGAACGCTTAAGAACTCCCTTAGGAATGCGAGGTGCAGCCTCAAGTTTATCCGTAGGTTTCTCAATGCGTAAAGGGGATCCTGGTGGATCAGGCTCTTTGCCTAGGCTGGGTTGTGATGAACTATAATCTTTTGCATGAGTCACAACCTTCATAGCATGAACCATGTTAATGCACCCATGACCACTACCCTCTGGTGGATCTTCATCACTAGACTGGTCATGGGACTTTGAGTTCATATTTTGGTTATGCGGTAAAGGGTTAGTTAGCACAGCTGGGCCTTGTGCTAAGAATCTTGAAGCTTCTTCAATCCGAGGGCATAAGTAAGTGAGGTGATCGTCCTTACATAGCTTGCAAGGGAATTTAACCTTATGTTTCACTTGCTTGCCCCCCCAGTATTTATACCATTCTTGTCATTATTGTTAGCATTCTCATTCTTATTCCCACCCTTTCGATTATTATTTTTACCCTTTTTTCTATTCTGTATGACCTGCTGGTTAACCTTCTGGTCCGACAATTGTACATAAAGTACATTCACCATTTGGGCAGGTTTAGGCGAAGCCGTAGCTTGTCCCGAAGCAGATTGGTTGATTGACAATTTACTAGCTTGTTTTGCAACCGAATCTGTAGGTTTTGCTCTTGCACAACCCACAATGCCATCGGCATGTGGTCCAGGTTTGACTTTGGGATCGAAACTGGAACGAGGAGCATTGGGAATAATCTCATACAACAAACCGGACTGATCATAGATCAAGTCCAGTTCTTGTGCCCTAAAGATCTCTTGTTCCTCATTCTGCACTCTGGATGTGGAAACATCCTTCGCTATATATGGAAATAACGACTTGAGGAACCACTCGAGAAGGAATTCCAACGGTATAAAAGCTTTAATTAATCTCTTACATCTACGCCACTCTTGAATATGATCAGAAATATGTGTGGCTTTATCTTTCCGAAATGTCGACAAGAGTTCAGTACCGATGTCATAGTGCACTGGTAGCTGGAAGTGATTAAGAAAATTCATCACAAGGTCGTTGAACAAAGCGAAAGCTCCTTTGGGTAACTCTATATACCATTTCGTAGAAAGCCCTTTGAGGGTGCGTTGAAATAGTCACAAATGGACTGAGTCCTGATGTAACGAATTCGAAGAGCACCAAAGGTGAAACATAGTAACATGTTCACTCGGATCCTCTCCCGGTTTTCCTTTGAACATAGGTATGTTGAAGGAAGCTCGGTAGGGACAGCCGGCTAAGTCGGGTCATGAGCCACAGGATCGTTCGTAAGTCTCAATAAATCAGGAAGATTAAGCGTCGTAAGGAAAGGGATCCTAGGATGATGAGGTTTATGGACCGCTCCCTAATTCATATAGGGTTTATTACCATCATGGCCTTGGCCATAGTGTCCTCCTCCTATCTGACCCATATAGGGTGGCATGGAAGTACCATAGTATGGTGGACCTTGACTAGTAGGAGCTATAAAGCCGTAATTAGGAGAGTAAGCAGGTTGTTGATACCCACCTCCATAAGGTGAGGAAACCTGTCCATACTCCGTCCCATGATAAGGTCCATAGGTCATCGCATGCGATGCCCCATGAGACACTCCGTAGGTAGGAAGATACGCTCCAGAAGTAGGGATATAAGACCTGGAAGTAGCAAGATGACCTCTAGAAGCATGAACATAGCCTCCTGAGGTAGCGGGCAGTATGTGAACTTGAGACAGAATCGGTCTAGTAACCGCAGTACAGACCTGACTCGTAGCCATATACCGGCTCGAAGGACCACGTGAATAAGGTGGAGGATGTACATTTGAAGAACTAGGGACCGAGGACGAAGGAAACTGAGTAATAATATATGTATTACCGCCTATCATCACTCGTCTCGAATATGGTATCCTAATCGGATCGCTAACCCTAGACCTAGGAGGGAGATATGATGGAGCTTCCACCACTGGGACAGAAGGTGCAATGTGACTAGTGCTCCTAAACCTCTCCGCATGGTAAGGAATGAGAGTGCCCCCAGGCATAGTGCTAGGCTCAAAATCGGATTTGACATGAAATGTCAAATCACGTGTAGGGAAACTAGACGTAGCATAACTACCGTAGCTAGTGCTGGCAGGTTCAAAATGAGTCTCAGTGTCCTCTGGCATTCCATACCGGTAACGCGTCAATGGGGAATAAGATCTAAAGTGAGTAGGTCTATCGTGCAAGGGTCCTATCTTAGAAATCACAGGACCTAACTCAGCTAAGTTGGGTGAAGGATCATAAGTAGGAGTAAATTCCCCATCATCTACATGAATGGGAGGAGGTGGTTCAGGAATATCCTCTAAATGGTCTCCCATGGTGTGTGAATCAATGTGTGACATAGTCCACCTGCACTGTCTAGGTCTCTCTCCCAAATGAGGGGGAGAAGTAGAAGGCGGAAGTCCTTCTAAACAATGAGAATGGCGAGGAACCGTACTCGAATCCACAATGACTCAAAAAATAGCAAAGACTCTCTATTTACGTAAACCCTAGGCCAACTATCGTGCACAGAGTAATCACTAATAAAATCTAAATCCAAATGAAAGAAAACAAGGGCTGGATAAGTGAGCTCCCGAATGAAGCAGGTATGTCTCACCTAGGAGAGGCTTGAGACTCCCATACACAACAAGCAGAGGTACGTAACCAATTATTGTGTCCCTCAGCTTCAACGCATAAAGCGACTATGTTTTCTGACCCCAACCTGGCCGGGGCACCCACAGAATAACCCCTGCAAAGTACCCCCTCGATGTCCTAGGTAAGGCCACTAAGGTCACCTCAATATAAGAAATGCTCAGGCGGACAGTCGTAGGCAGGATTGACTGTATGGGCAGGGTAGCAAAGCCCAAAACTTTCGAAAGAGCCCCTAGATACGAGTACAATCCTAGAAATATATCCAGTGCTACTCAGTTATGACTAGGGGTCATCCCAATCAATAACCGCTCACACTGCCTCGTGCTTAACTCCCTTTTGAGAGGAGGATCCTGAGAACACTGGTTATACCAAGGATTTCACACACTCACATGGACAGACACCTAGATGTTGTTGTTTAGTGATCTTGGAGAATTGACTTACAATGAACTATTCCAAGATCCTAAAACCTAAGCTTGTTGGTGCACCCTAGAAAAGAAAAGAGTGTAATTCATTTTATTTAGCATTGATTTTAGTTGGCTTTATTACTCAAAAAAGGGATATGATCATGCAACTAGTGGTGTTATGACGCAACAGGAAGTAAAATGCACACGTAACAATCCATGCAAATGCATTGTGTCCGTGAAAATAGGGTATGCTACTACATGAAATGCACAATTCTTATTCAAATGACAAATGCAAATTTCCTATATGAAGTCCTAACTAGTACTCCAAAGCAAATCTATCTAATGCAAGTACAATGCAAAGTGCAAAATGCAATGCATGATGATAAGCAAATGTTTTTGGATTTTTTCAAAAATAAAAGAGATGTAAAAAGAAAAAGAATGATTCTACGACCCCTAGACTCTGCAAGCACACCGAAACAACACTCAAGCAAGGCACTAAGGTAAAATAACTCTAATGCACTAATCTCAAACAAAAAATTGAAAATGCCATGACAAGAACCATCTTAAAAAAAAAAAATTATCCTAAAAAACGTTTCTGGTCAGAAACAGAGGTCAAAACAGACTCAGGCTGTGCCAAAGGAGTCTCAGCAAATATTAGAATTCACCTAGCAACCAATTATCTTCCACAAAAAGGAAAAATCAAGGGCATATGTGACTGTTCGCAGTAAACCCGCGTGTATACACGGAAATCGCAGATGAAACCTCGTGTATACGTGACTGTAAATCAAAAACCCACGTACAGGAAGAAAGGTGCATAACATCAAGGCAAACAAATAGGCTGAGACAAACTTCACACCAATCAGAGTATACCAGGCATACATTCCCCCATACCCGACACAGAAACAAGAGAGAAAGAGCAATTCAAATTCATTGAATGCCAAGAAAACAACCCCCAAAGGACAACTACTAGGAACTCCCCAGCGGAGTCGCCAATTCTGTTACGGAGAGAAATTCTTATGGCTTGGGTTACCACAACAGACAGCTTGACTCCAGAAATCAATCCTTTCCAATATGCAATAGAAATTAACTATATAACACTAAAGGATCAGACCTCGTACCTTATTCAAGACGGTTGAAGTAGATCCCCGTTGAGCTTTCCAATCTTCAGCTTGAATTGATCTGTTACTTCCTCAACAACAAGTAAACAATACAAGCATTCTATATATCATGGTGTTAGATCCATTCTAGAATATATAATCAATAATGTAAAATCATTTGACATGATCCCATGGATAAAATATTCATTCAAACACACATTATTGGACAGGAAAAGATATTTCTATTAATATAAATCAGAGATTACGAGACACAACCTCTGATGCAAGTCTGCGAACCTGAGAAATTGAATCCCCCACTTGGGCCTCCACCACTTCAATCCTCCATCTCTTGATAGCAAGCTCACAAGCAAAAGGCAAGCTTGCAAAGAACACAAAAGTGCTCCAAGGGACAAAGGGATGCAGACTCAAGCATAAGTTCCAGCAACAATGGACTATAGTTTCGTTGCTCTCAATTCTCTCTTATGCCTTCAATTTACCAAGGGGTTCCTTATATAGCTTTTCAAAGGGTTAATGAAAGGTTGAATCCGAGCGATCTCAAGGCACATGGAAGGCCAGGAGTCAGATGAGTCGGATCCATGTCAAGGAAAACTCCAAAAGGATTTGGATTATGCACACATCCCGATGTACATAGTTTTAGTGGTCAAACCTACATATGTACGCGCTTATAGGTTTAAAAGTCACGTATAGCATTTTTCATGTGTTTTTAGGGATGATCAAGGAAACATCAAAGAACAAAAAAGTGGTCCATAGGGTCTAAGGAGTCTGCAGTGGGACAGGGGAAGGCCATGCAATGTGTGATTCACCTAGAGTGGTGAAATCCGCTATAGCAATAGGGAATTCTTTCATGATTATGTTCTAGGTGATTTTGGACATGTTTTACTGGGGGATGATGAAACATGAAAAATTGTTGGAATGGTTAAGGTATGCACTAATTTAAATAATGGAAATGAATGACTGGTAAAATATGTAAGGCATATTCCTTCCATGAAAAGAAATTTGATCTCAACAGGGCAGTTGAGAGAGAGCGGTTGTTTGTCCACATTTGAAAAAACGCGGGGGAAGATCACTAAAGGAGCACTGGTAATAACAAAAGGAGATAGGATATGTATGTTACATTTATGTCCTCATAATACTAATTATTCTATCTTTGTAGCTTCCATAGAAAAAAGTGCAGCATTGTGGCATCATAGGATTAGGCACATGAGTGAGAAGCAGATGGAGATTCTCCACTCAGCGAAATTTCTTCTAGATATCAAGCAAGTAAGTTTGGAATTCTATGGGAAATGTGTTTATGGAAAGAGGAAGAGAGTTATATTTCTTGGGGTTAAGAAATAGAAGAAGAGTGGAAATTTAGAGCTTGTGCATACAGATGTATGGGGAGTGAATCAGGTACAATCTATCCTTGGATCTTGTTATTATGTTACTTTTATTGATGATGCAACTAAAAAACATGGGTTTATTACATTAGACACAAATATGTTGTGTTTTCTACTTTTAATAAGTGGAAATATTTGGTTGAAAATGAGAGAGGGAAAAGGTTGAAATCTCTGAGATCTGATAATGGTGGTGAATACTACAACAATGGGTTTGATAGTTATTATTCATACAATGGGATTCACAGAGAGAAGATAGTCCGACGAACACCAAAATAAAATGGTTCGTTAGAAAGGATGAATAGGATGATCATGGAGTGTGCAAGGTGTATGTGATTGCATGTAGGGATGCCCTTACTGTTTTGGGTTGAGGTCGTAGATATTGTTGTTTATTTAATAAACAAAGAGATTTCAAGCACTTTGGATGGTGGAATTTCAGAGGAGAAATGGATAGGTAAAAAGGGAAACTACTCATTTCTGAGAAATTTTCTTTGTGAAGCATTTTTCCATATTGATAAAGTAAATAGAACAAACATTAAGGATAAATTCAAGAAATATACCTTTATTGGATATGGAGTTGATGATTTTGGTTATCGCTTATGGGATTATGAAAATCACAAAATCATTAGGAGTAGAGATCTAGTATTAAATGAAAAGGTTACATACAAATGTCAATTGCAGGGAATGAAAGAGGAAAAGAAAAACATAGAGTACATAGAGCTTGATGAAATCAAAGAAAATGAAGCTCCAAAGGCACCAAAAAATCAAGAGTAGTAGAAGGTATTTCAAAATCCTAAAAATGGAATAAGATCTACTAGGTTAAGAAAACCCCTTGTACGATTCTCTCCTTCACTATATTATTTATTGATGATTGATTATTGTGAACCACAATGTTATCAAGAGGTAATGTAGGTAGAAACTAGAAAGAACTGGGAGTAAGGCATGAATGAGGAAATGGACTCATTGGTAAGAAATCAGGCTTGAGATTTGATTGAGTTTCCTGTAGGAAAAAGAGCATTGCAGAATAACTGGGTTTATAGGTTGAAGGAAGAATAGTGGGGCAAGAAGTGGTATAAGGATAAACTTGTTGTAAAGGGATGTGGGAAAAAGAAAGGTATAGAATTTGATGAAATATTTTCTCGTGTTTTTAAAATGACTTCAATTGGAACTATTTTAAGTCTAGTGGAAGTAGGAGATTTTCATTTTGAAAAGTTAGATGTAAAAACAAACTTTCTCCATGGGAATTTGGAGGAAGAGATTTATATGCATGTTGGGTAAAATATATGCTATCTAATTCAACACTTAATTGTCAACCCGGGAAGGTAGCTTGTGAGATGCTGTTGGAATATAATCCGTCGGGATTATACGTTATTGTAAATATTAGGAATATGAAGAGACTCTCGGATGTGTGATGCCAAGAGTCATCGTAGATGTATAAATAAAGGCATTCTATGGAGAAATAATAATAATTCAGGAGTTATTCCACCTAACAGTGGTATCAGAGTGATTCATAACTCCTACATGTACAGTATGCATTCTGCTGCTATCTGCACCCTAGGCTTTCCTCAGTCTGCAGATTGCATGCATTGGTGCATGCGCTGGCTGCTCTAATGTTCATGAGTGATGTGATAGTATTTATCTGAGTAAAACGCTTTCTCTACTGCATTATGTGATAATCCCATCACCGAAATCGAAAAAAAAAGAGACTGCCCATCAAATTTCTTGAGATCGTCCAAAAGAGATCTACACTCTACACTAACCATTTTCACTTCGTTTTCTACGTTAGAAAATGAGGCCATTCGGATAACTTGTTACACACAAAAGCTACTGCTATCAGAGGAATCCTTTTATGTGTATCGAATCCTTAGAATGAAGCTTTGAGTTTAACAATGATAAAACTGCTCATATTCTGCAGCTCGTATTCCTGGAGCCTCCAACCCTCTATGTTGTGCTACTTGGTGATCTCTTGCGTGCTGCTCATATGTGTTGGTGGAAATTTATGTTTTGGTTCTGCTCAATGATGTGCTGAGAGGCTTTCTCAATGATGTGCTGCTCATATGCATTGGGTTTTCTCTTAGCGTTGAACGCCTGGTTCCTTTGAAGAAGCTTCCATTCTTTGCCTGCATTGGTGACTTTGGTTTGGTCCTGTTTTTCCTGCGCATTCTCCTACGGTGTTTCTCTTCAAAGCTGCATTGAAGATCGTAAAGACTACGTTGAAGTGTATTTCTGTAGACCGTGAATACTGCGTTGACAAGAAGGCTGCGTTCTAATCTCTTGAAGAAAGCCTGCTTCTCTTTGACCTGCGACCTGCTCCTTTGCATTGGTGAGAGATTGTTTTCTACTAGTTTGAAAGCCATTGAAAGCATATTTAAAGTTGGTATTGTAGGCTTGAGAGGATTAAGTTTGTATTTCAAAGTTTTTATGACAATAGTAGAGACATTGACATTGTTGTAAAGCTTGAGGAAGGTGGCAGAGACTTAGACCTGCACCTTTACTCTTTCTTCTTTTTCTCCTATTGTTTTAGTTGCAATATTCAATAACAGAAGATGCAATCTATAGCATCTGTAGTTGGTGCCACTCTCACTGGCAAAGACAATTATCCAGAATGGTGGAGGAAGATCAAATCTGCCTTCATCTACAATGACCTTTGGGATGGTATTTGTGAAGGCACCACAATAGCGATAGAAGCTAGAGGGCCCATAACCAGAGACCCAGGACCTCCTGAATCCAAGAAAGAGAAGGCCATTTGGAAAACAAAAGACAAGAAAGATTTAGTGGTAATCACTACCACAGTCAGTGAAGAGGTGAGCCAGCACATATTGCCTACAAAGTCATGTTTTGAAGCACTAAAAACATTAAAAGATCTGTATGATTCACACTCTGAAATGGAAGTTATTCAACTAATGCTAAAACTATTCAGTTTAGAAATAAAAGACAATGATCCCATGTTATAAGTTGCCTCTGAAATCAAAGCTATCATGCACAAGATTCAAGCCACTAGTATGAAACCAGATCTTCCCCTTGCAGCATTTGTAAAATATTTGTATCCTTCTCACTCCAACTATCTTGAGTCGTTGCAAGCAAGTGACAAGTTCAAATCACTGACATTTGACACCCTGGTAGAGAAGATAGCTGACAAAGAGGAAGATTTTGGTAAGAAGACAACCGAGAATTATGGAGAATCATTTTGCTTTGCTCAAAAAGAAAAGAACCACACCAAAGACCAATCCAATGATCATCCCAAAGGAGAAAGCAACAAAAGAGGCAGAGGAAGAAGAAACTTTAGAGGTAGAGGAGGCAGAAACAACTCCAGCAAAAGATTAGATTTGAAGTACAAGCATTGTGGAAAGATTGGACACACAGTAGATCAGTGTTGGGCTTCGTGGGACTCCATCAAAGACAGACATAACTAGAAGAAAGATGACAATACAAACCAAGATGCTAGTAAATCTTCATATTTTGCTCATTCTATTGTTGCACATTGTAATCTTGGTATTAATGAAATGACTTCACTTTCATCTTACATAGATTGTTGGCTACTTGATACCGATGCAACATCACACGTGGCTTTTAGAAAACACTATTTTGAAGAACTTAATGAAACAATAAATGGCATAGTTTACTTTGCAGATAAGTCAAGTCTTAAACCAAAGGGAATGGGCACCATTCGGCTGAAGATGTCTGGATTCCCTGATTTCTTGTTGAAGAATGTTCTTTATCTTCCAGAGTTGCAAAGAAGCCTGCTGTCCTTGGTGCAGATTTGACAGCAAGGCCATTCCATCCACATGTTTGATGGAATCATAGAAATAAGAAAGTCCTCTAACAACCAAGTCATCGTGACTGGATACGAAGATGGGAAGCTACTGAAGCTAAAGGGTTCATCTGCAAGGGTTCAGAAATATGCCTACCTCTATCAACATGGAGAAGGTAATTTGTCATTAAGTTTATTGTGGCATGCAAGATTTGGTCATCTGAATTATAACAGTCTTCGTTTGTTGAGAAATAATGGTGTATTTGGTTTGCCCACCATTCCCAAAGAGAAGAGCAAATTTGATGCATGTATATTAGGGAAACAAAGTAAGTTGCCATTCCATGAATCTAATTTTAGAGCAAGTAGGAAATTAGAATTAATGCATTCTGATTTATGTGGCCCAATGCCAACTCCTTCTGCCAATGGGAATAAGTATTTTATGACCTTTGTTGATGACTACTCAAGAATGTGCTAGATTTACTCATTAAAGACAAAATCAGAAGCATTTCAAACCTTTCAAGGACTTTCATGCATTGATAGAAAAACAAGCACAATCTAAAATTGGTACACTTTGTACTGACAATGGGAAATAATACACTTCAAATGCTTTTGAAGATTATCTTTGCCAACATGGAATTGCACATCAGACTACAGTTCCTTACAATCCTCAACAAAATGGTGTAGCATAAATAATGAACAGAACCATAATGAATATGGGACGCTCAATGATGTTTTTTAAGAATGTAAAACTAATGTTTTGGGGTGATGCAGTGAAATGTGCAGCCTATTTGAAAAACAGAAGTCCCTCAAATGCTCTTGATAACAAGACTCCACATGAAATGTGGTTTGGCCATCTCCCTTCAGTCAGGAATCTCAGAGTTTTTGGTTCCACCTTTTATGCCTTGATTCCAAAGGAGCAAAGAAACAAGCTTTGTGCTCGAAGCAGAAAATGCATTTTCCTGGGGTATGAAGAAAACTACAAGGCATACCGTCTGTATGATGAGGTAAACAAGAAGTTTGTTATATCCAGAGATGTCATTTTTCTTGAGACTAATAAAAATGACCAGTCCATTGAGAGACAGCTTGATTGTTTGGAAAAATATCCGCATCCAAAGAAATATTCTGAAAATGAATATGAAATTCCAAACCTTGAAGGGGGGATTCCTATTCTGGATCAACCCTTGGAATTTCCATATGAAGCACCAACTCCCCCGCATGAAGAAGTTCCTGCTACTTCACCTAAACAAGATATTCAACTGGATGATGTGATTGAGAGAATTGGAAGACTCAACCTTGAAGAAATTGAAGCACCACTAGCTGATCAACCAGGACCATCACGAAATATTCCTACATGGGCCACAAAGACACTTGAAAGTGTCCATCCGGATGAAGTTGGAAAGACAGGAATGAGAAGTTCTAAAAGACATGAAGATGGAGGAGAAGTAGATAATTTAGGTGATGACATGGATGTATCATTCGATTGTGAATTTAATTTATCTACTAACTTTGAACCAACTTCCTTTGAAGAAGCTTCTACTCGATTTGAGTGGAAAGAAGCTATGCAGAATGAGTATGATGCACTCATGAAGAATGGAACTTGGAAGCTGGTTGACCCTCTAGTTGGAACCAAACCAATTGGTTGCAAGTGGGTGTACAAGAACAAATACAAATCAGATGGATCACTTGACAAGCACAAAGAGAGGCTTGTAGCAAAAGGCTATGCACAGAAGGAAGGAATTGACTATGAAGAAACATTTTCTCCTACAGCAAAATGGGCTACCATCCATACCTTACTCTCTTTAGCTGCTCAGAATGGGTGGAAATTTCATCAGATGGATGTGAAGAATGCTTTCTTGAATGGAGACTTGAAAGAGAATGTCTTCATGTCTCAGCTAGAAGGCTTTGTTGTGAAAGGAAAAGAACAAAAGGTATGCAAGCTTGTCAAATCCTTGTATGGCCTAAAACAAGCGCCTCGTGCATGGTATGAAAAATTAACCGAGCATCTTTTGAAGTTAAATTTTGAACATTTTGATCTTGATGATGCAACACTATTTATAAAGAAATTTGGAAGATCTGTTGTGTACGTAGATGATCTTTTGATGACAGTGAACAATGAGAGCTATATAGCATCCATAAAGAAAGATTTGAAAAAGATATTTGAAATGACAGATATGGGACATCTCTACTATTACTTAGGAATTGAAGTCACTCAACATCCTAAGTACTATTCATATCTCAGAAAAAATATGTTGGAGAACTACTAGATAAATTTTGCATGATAGAATGCAACCCTATCTCTACTCCAATGGAGCAGAAAATGAAGCTCACATCAAGTGAAGGAAAATAATTTGAGGATGCGACCAAGTATCGACAACTTGTAGGAAGACTTATCTACCTTACAAAAACTAGACCAGATATTTCTCATGTTGTTGGCATACTTTCAAGGTTCATGCATAAACCTTGTGAAGGACACTAGTCAGCTGCAAAAAGAGTTCTAAGATACTTGTAGGGGACTCAAGACATTGGAATCAAGTACTCTAAGGTGGATGAATTCAAACTTATTGGGTACTGAGACTCAGATTTTAATGGCGATAAGGAGATAGGAGTATCAACTTCTGGATACACTATGAGTCTTGGATCAGTAGCTGTCTCATGGAGATCACGCAAACAGTCAGTTTCGGTAGATTCAACAACAGAAGCAGAATATGTGGCTGCAGCTAAAGCAACGAAAGAAATAATATGGCTCAGGAAGATACTTGAAGATTTGCAAGAAAAACAAGAGAACTCCACTCCATTATTTATCGACAATACTTCTGCAATCAAGCTGGCTAAGAATCCCAGATTCCATGATCGAACCAAACACATCAACACAAAGTATCATTTGATTCGACATCATGTAGAGGCCAAGACAGTCCATCTTCGACATTGTTCCACAAATGATCAAGTTGCAAACATCTTCACCAAAGCTCTTGGATGAGAAAATTTTGAAAGATTCAGAAACATGCTCGGACTTACTAACACCCCTTCGGATTAAGGGGGGGATTGTTGGAATATAATCCATCAAGATTATACGTTATTGTAAATATTAGGAATATGAAGAGACTCTCGGATGTGTGATCCCAAGAGTCATCGTAGATGTATAAATAAAGGCATTCTATGGAGAAATAATAAGAATTTAGGAGTTATTCCACTTGACAGATGCAAACACTATATGTGCAGGATTAAAGATTATTCTAATCTAAGCTAACTAGATATGCAAATGCACTAATCATGCAACTATGTGATGTTAAACTACATGCATGACTATCATGAGTTAAATACAGGAATCCAATCTATTCTTATGAAAGCACGAAAACTATTTAACAACTAGAATTCAAATCTAATCTACTGAAATGCTAATATATTCTATGAAACGACATTGCAACAACTAATCTAGGAAAGGGGTCACTTGGTCCAAAAGCAATCTAATCTAATGAAAGTAAATCTAACTATTCAAAACATTAAACAATTCAACTAAACTATTTCATGAATGCATGAACTATATGCTTATGTAGGGTTGCAAATCTACTTAACCATGCGAATAACTACGAAAGCAAATCTGAAACTAGTTACTGTAAAACAGGAAATTATGATACAAGTGAAAAGATCAATTAATCTATCTATTCTATGAGCGAAACTACTTTATATTTTCAAAAGAGTAAACTAACCAACTATCCTACTCTAGTTATCGAACTCAATACAATCGTATAAAGCAGATTGAAACACTAATCTAAGGACCAAGTGTAAACAAATACTTTACGAGGAGTCATAAACTATTGTAAGCAAACTAGTTGAACAAATCTAACCTAATCAAAACGGATTTATGAACTTGAAATGTTTAATACTAAGAAACCAAAATACAAAACAAATTAAGGTGAACGGAGGTGAAAGATAGGAACACAAATTAATAAATACTTTAAACAATCTAACATATGGTCCTAAAGACAAACATAACCAATATCTAACTAGTAGAGCTGAAACATAATCAAAGAGCTAAAGAAATATGCTTAAATCAGATTGAAAATGCTAAGGGCCGAATGAAAGGCTAGATAACACACTGGAACACAGGTCTGAATGATAGTCTGGATAGGCAGTCTCAATGAAAGTCTATAAAAAAATAGAATTTAAGAAATAGTTAATCTAAATGATTTTGAGATCAGTTGATTCAAGTACATGGTAACAAAATGCATAAGAAAGAGTTATTGAACCTATCTAATGATCAAATTCGACAGAGGGATAGCGCAAACTAATTCATAATTATAAAAAGAACTTGCTTCCTAACATAAAATTAAATAAACTATAATGTAATTGAGCTGGATTCAAAACTAGATTAGGGCTGACAGAATTAAATCTAACTAGAACTAAACTAAATTTCCAAAATTAAACTAACTAAATTATATTTACTTGCAACCATGAAATCAAACATAAAGCTGGAAACAAACTAGAAACAAAGCTAAGCGCGCAACTAGTTATTTACTTCTGGAAATGAAACTACATTAATCCACACATCAATATAATGTAATTTAAGCTACTGGAAACAATAAAATAAACGTTTATAGTAAATCAAATTGCATAAACAAATTATAAAATAAACTATACTAACTTCTAGGAAAGAGATGACAAAAAATACACAAGAATGAAATCAAATACAAATGGCAAAACGCAGAGGTCTGTTCAGAAACGTTTTTATCCCTATCTATTAAGAATTTATGGAAAATTTCCTTTAAAAGGGGTAAATGGGTCCATTTGGGAAGTGAGTTTCGAACCGCTTCCCAAAATTCCTTATGGTTGTCTCACACTAAGCTACCAAAATTTACGGAATGTGTTTGAGATTCATGAATTAAAGAAGATGAAAAAGGAGAAAACATAATATGTTTGAACAGGAACCTAAAAGGGAAAATAGAAAAGGTAAGTGAGTAGCGATGCAAAAGGAAAATGGTAGAGTATAAACACGATGGACAGAAATGCAAAGGAAAGACAATAAATGGTTAGAAATGTAACGGAAAAATGTAAAGGACTGAGCATAAACTAGAATTAATAAAATTAAAATATAGAAACAAAATTACTTAGCTGACAAACACAAAAACAGTTGAATGAGATCAATCTTGCACACACAGAAATGAACACTTGTCACTGAGGGGCCCTCTCAGGTGATAGTGGCTTCAAATTCATGAACTAATCAGTCACAAACAGATAAAAATGAATTTGAACAAGAAGCAACAATTCAATATTATCAAAAATCGATTTGTACAATAGAAACCCATCTCCAGACCTCTAGGGTCTAATTTATACATGAACAACCAAGTGGGGAAGGATAGAGTTGAATCCCCCATTTCCCTGAGTTGTTACAACTAGTTCTAAATTTAGAAAATGGCCAACCACAATTTCTGGAAAAGTTGGTTTCATAGAACCATGAGTTTCTCCCAAAGGGATTTGAAGTTTGCAAAAATTCCTCATAGGGACCGAAATGGGCCTACTCTGCACAAAACTCATGTGTCCGAATGTTCAATTTCACCTCTGTTTGCCCAAAAATCTAGCCCAAAAATATGTTGTCTGTTAAAAACACATGGTCAGAATGGGTGTCTAGATGAGCGTCTGAATGACCTGTAACTAAATTTTGTTCATAAATCCAAATTCTGAGCGAATTTTCTGCTGGTTTGTTGGACACACTGACAGCTGGGTATTGGGTTGTTGAACTGTATGATGGATTCTTACCTCCTCCACGTGATTTTTAAATCCATTTGGCGTGAGTTAACTCATGACCTGCACATAAAAACAATCTGTTACATTGAATCAAACTTAAAACAAATTAAATCCAAACTCCACATGTTATTTTATTAAGTTAATGTTTGATGTGGAATAAAGTGATTATGAGGTGGCTCAATATTCTAAGTTAAAATCTTTTCCCATTCCATAACTTTCACATTTTTCATTAGAGGAATTTTGGGGTCTAAAATGGGCCTCCTAAGGAAAATAATAAAATAATAGTTAAAATAATAAAATAATATTGATTGATTTTGGAGGAAG
>LPNX010892983.1:9105-20541 GCA_001517045.1 Pseudotsuga menziesii | reverse complement strand
GCATCTAGGAGTCTAACTAATGTGCAGTCATGTAAGTGTCGAACTCCTGATTAAATAGTTCAAACTCTTGATAAATTCCTCTGAACTCCTTTGATAACTGCACCTAGTGGACTGGCATTGTGCAACTNAGTTCAAACTCTTGATAAATTCCTCTGAACTCCTTTGATAACTCCACTTAGTGGACTGGTATTGTGCAACTAATGTGACACTCGAACTCCACCTACCAATTGGGAGTCGATTTAATGTACATAAGACTTAGTCGAACTCCATTTGGAAGCTAGAAGTCACGATAACTCATAGCTCTTTTATTAACTACAACAAATTTTTANTAACTCATAGCTCTTTTATTAACTACAACAAATTTTCATTAGCTTAACTATTAGATACAACTATTAGCTTAACTTCAACTCTAATTACTTACAGCTTAGTCCAATTGCATTTGGCATCTAGGAGTCTAGCTAATGTGCAATCATGTAAGAGCCAAACTCCTAATAAAATAGATCGAACCCCTAATAAATTCCTATGAAGTATTGTGATAACTACACTTAACAACATGGTATTGTGCAACTCATGAGACACTCAAACTCCGCCTACAAATTGGGAGTCCAGTTAATGTGCATAAGGATTAGTCGAACTCCATTTGGAAGCTAGAAGTCAGAATAACTGAGAGATCTTTTATTATATAGAATAGATTTATAGCAACTTTTAAACTAACAATTAATGATTTGAACTCCTAATAAACAGTTATAAAAAATAAAATATAGCTCATGTGATAACTACAATTTGTGGTAGTTAGAAAAAAAAAAATAGCTCATGTGAAAACATAACTTAATGGCATAGTAATGTGTAGTCCATGTTATAGTTGAACTCCATCTAGCACCTACAAGTCGAGCTAATTAGCCAAACTATATTTTACAGCTCGAAGAGGCGAGCTAATTAGTCAAACTACATTTTACAGCTCAGAGAGCCAAGCTAATTAGTCAAACTACATTTTACAGCTCGGAGTTGAAGTAACGTGTAGTTCATGTGATAGTATGGGTCCTAATAAAATCCTCTGAATTCATGTGATAACTGCACTTAGTGGAATGGTAATGTGAAACTCATGTGACACTCGAATTCCACTTACCAATTGAGAGTCAAGTTAATGTGCATAAGGCTTAGTCCAATTCCATTTGGAAGCTAGAAGTCATGATAATTGGAAGCTCATTAGCTCTTTTATTAACTACAATAAATTTATATTAACTTTTAAATTAACTATTAATAGTTCGAAATCCTTATAAACAATTATAAGAAATAAAAAAAATAGGTCATGTCAAAAGATTGTTAATATGTATTAACTCCATTATAGCACAACAATTACAAGTAATGTTACCCAATTTAATGTGTGTAACTCAAATTAATGTGAGTAGACATTTGGCAATGTTTTTGGATTGTTCATTTATCAAGAAATATTATTTTGAAATTTTTCCATCACTTTGTATTAATGCTATTAACTTAGATGATAAAACTGTTTTTATTACATAATAAGACTTTTACTTTATGAACCAATCAAACACAAGATAAGTATATATTATAAAAATAAAAATTTATATTTATAATGTTTACCTTAAAGTAAATTTTTGGTTAAAAACTTTGTTAATACATAGTCAACTGCTTTATCTATTGCATTACATTCCCGCCTGCCTTAAGGATATTAATAAAATGACATCTCACATTCAAATTTTGTGAAGAGATAATAATAAAGTGCAATCTCATTCAAATTTTGTTAAGAGAAAGGACTTTTTTTGAAAAGCATTCAAGCTTTTCAAATTTTGTTAAGAGGAAGGATTTTTTTGAAAAGCGTTCAAGCTTTTTGTGAAACTTCTAGAGTCTTTTAGAAAAAGACAAAAGCAGAAAAAAAAACTATCTGTTGTTGAACGTAGGTAGGTGTTGAAAGAAATAGATATATAGAATTTTACCCAGCGTTTAACATTTTATTCCACCTCTGTCTATGGTCTGTGCTTGGTGTCTGAGTCTCGGTATGTCTGTCTGATTCTTGATGTCTGAGTTTGGGTCAGGGTCAGTCTGATTCTTGATGTTTGAATGTCTGGGTCTGGGTCTGTCTGTGTGTGATAGATGGAGGAGGAGGACGAGGTTACATATCCGCTGTTAAGCACTGCGCAGGAAGCCAATCAAGTAACATGTATCCTGGTGGTCCTGCCTGGTTTTAAACATGAGAGGTTAGTTGAGGGCAATGCTACTTTTCCCGCCTCTCTTGCTGCTCTCACCTCCTCCTTTGCTGCTGGGTTCATGTCTGCCAACGAACCAGAATCGTGAGAAGGAATAGGCCTTGATCAAGTGCTCTGTTCTGATACCAACTAACAGCTTCGCCATGGCTGCCACAGAAGAAGCGTGCGCAGGAGGTGGCTCAGCTCAGGTAATCTGTAAATAATGTATGGTAATCTGCTGGATTAAGCGTGGCTTCATGCCCTAGATTGTTTGCTAATATAAATTACTGTTTTATACTGGTACTTGTGCAGGAAAGAGGGTCAAAACGGAACAGCCAACCTAGGTTTGGTCGACCATCTGGATCTGGAGAATAGCCCCTGGTCAATACTCCTCAATTTTAATGTAAGTTCAAATCTCTTTGTTTAATTCAAAATGAATGAATAAAAAAGATTGATTGCCGGCGATTGGTTGTTGGGTTCGATATGGAACAATTACTCACCAATAAATTGATGGATGTTGGGTTCGTTTGGAGGCATTACCCACCTTACCCACACCCAAAAATATATGAATGGCTGTTGGGTTCGATACAGAGCCATTACCCACCTTGCTGTTGGGTTCGATACAGAGCCATTACCCACCTTGCTGTTGGGTTCGATCCGGCTCTATATGGGTAGACTTAGTCGGTTTCTAAACTGTCCTTCAACAGCCCAACCAACGATCTTGTCCTTTTGACGTGTATTCTGTCCTTGGATTTTGGATCTGTCGTGTCCTGTTGAAGTCTCTAAACTTTCTGAAATATATACTGCGTTGTTACATAGCCTTTAAGCTTTTAGATTTAGACACCAAACATGCCAGCTTGTTGCACAGCTTTCACTCTTAATAATTAAAATAATTTTAAAATAATTTTGAGGCTCTAAGACTTTAGAAATGAAATAATTTAGAGGCTTTATAATTGAAATAATTTAGATTCTCTCATTTGGGGTTTTGCCAAGGTCTTTAGATCCCATCCATGATTGCAATCCACGGTGTAAGTTTGCAAGCTTTCCAAATTGTAACAATGTCTATAATGTGGGATATCTGGATTTATGAAGCGTCAAGTTTTTCTCTCATATATTTCTACAGTCTTCATCTTTGATTGTCTTTTGGATGACATTCATGTGTAAGCCCTCTTTTGTTCAATATTCTAGGTTAAAATAGTTGGATTATTTTTGCTTCAATCATTATGGACTGAAAGGTTTAATTTCACAGAGTATTTGTTACAGTTAGGCATCTGAATGATGATTTGTCACAGTTTTTGTCACAGTTGGAAACATAACTTAGTCCTGCCTTCCCTTTCCGGGAGTCATTTTCCTGAGATTATTGATCCACAATTCTAAGGTTTCTGTTTCCTCATTTTGGTGGTTGTATGTTTCTGTTTCTTTATATTCAGTTACTCCACATATTGATTGATGGATGTTGGATTTCTGTTTCCTTGTATCCACAGATTTATTGATGGCAGTTGGGTTCGATCCAACTAAAAAAAAGTGCTAATCTTCTTCTCACTGGTTTTTCTCATCTATTGATATCTCTCTTATTTTTTTCTTTTTAATATTTTAAAATCACTAATTTAAAAAATAGTTTTCAAAATCCTTTCATAATTTGTTTTAATTTGTTTCAAGACACATCATTCAAAACTAACAAGCCGTTGGTTCACATAGATCAACACCATCGCACTTGGTTTTTTATATTTTTTTGTTCATATTGGTATTTTCGTATTTTAAAAAATGATTTTGAAATGATTTTATCAACTTAATTATTTATATTTTTCATGTTTTTTTTTAATATTTTATTTAAAGTCATATTTAAATAAATATGTCTAATATTTAAAGGGTTTGTTTTCTTTTCAGGTACCAACATCTTTGAAGATGGATTTAACTTTATTTATATCAGATATACCATGAACTTGTATAGTTTAATTTTTTGAGAGTTTTGTAAAGAGAGTTTACTTACAAACTTATTAGTTTTAATAAAAAGAAATATATATTTTTGGTATGGGATTAAACCCATCCAAATGCTCTAGATGGTGTGGTTCCCCATCATCTTTAGAGTAGGTTCTTGTAGTATTATGTGATATGTTTTTTTAGTTGTCTTTGCATGAACTAATTTTATAATTTCTCTTATACAAAATTTTCATTTTCCATTTAATGTTTCATGGATACTAATTTCATAATTCTTTTCACACAAATAAACTTCATTTTCCACTTCATGTTTTTACATAAATTAATTTCATAATTGTTTTAACAGATAAATAAATGAAATTATTAAATAACAATTTCTATATTTGTTTTATTTTTATTTTTATTTATTTTGTTATTTATTTTTATTTTATTTTCAACATTATTTATATAGTATTAATATTACACTTTATATATATATATATATATATATATATATATTCTTTAATTTTAGTGCATTCTTTGGTTGCGTTAGAGATCTTTTTGCATGCAAATCTATGTGTTTGTGTTTGTAGATCATTGTATGCAACTCTTTGTTTGTTAAATGAAATTGATTTTTATGTTTGTATGCCACTCTATCTTTGTTTTTGAAATCTTTGTACAAAATTTTTGTATGCAAATGATGTGTTTTTGTATGCATTTTTATGTTTGTGTTTGAAATCTTTGTACATGATTTTTGTATGCAAATCTATGTGTATTTGTTTGTAGATTTTTGTATTTGTAGATCTTTGTACATGCTTTTTATAATACGACTATATGTATTTAGATATCTAGATCTTTGTACATGCTTTTTATAATACAACTTTATGTATTTAGATATGTAGATCTTTGTCTAAAATTGCCTATATAAGTTATATATATATATGTGTGTGTGTGTGTGTGTGTGTGTGTGTGTGTGTGTGTGTGTGTGTGAGAGAGAGAGAGATATAATAATATATATACATTATATTATTATATTTTTTTCTTTTATTTTTATTTTTTAATTTGTTTTAATTGTTGTTTTAATTCATTTTTCATTTATTTTTAATGACAAATTTAAAAATGATTTACGTGATCCATTTTATTTAACTTGGAATCAATTAAGTAATGTCACAACTGTAATAAAATCAACTTAATAAATACATAACTAAAAAATTAATTTACAATTAAAATAATATTTTTTTCCTTTGTAAATTAACTTAATAACCATAATAAATTGAACTTAATAAATACATAACTGAAAAATTAATTTACAATTAAAATAATCTTATTTTTTTCTTTTATAAATAAACTTAATAACTATAATAATCTAAAGTGAATAAATACACTAAAACTTAAAAAATTAAACAACCCTTTTTGTTGTAACAACAACAACAAAGCACACAGATTCGCTTTGTTGTAACAACAAACAAAGCATAGTTTTTGAAGCCATATGAGCTTTCACCTTCCCATGGTTGGTCTTATTAGTAGAGATTCTAAAATGTCAAAGCTAAGAAAATCTCTTAAATATATAATTATATTTTTAATGTATTAGTAATAATAATATTTATTAAAATAATATATCTACATTATATTATTTTACATTTTTTTTAATTGTTGTTTTCTTTAATTTTTTATTTATGCAACTCTATGTGTTTTTGTTTGTAAATTTTTGTATGTAACTCTATGTGTTTGTGTTTGTAGATCTTTGTATGCACAATGTTTGTTAAAAATATAAAATGAGGCACTTTTAAAATTGACTTCGCAAAGGCATTTGACAAGGTAAGATGGATTTATCTTCATTTACGTTTAATGCGTCTGGGTTTTGATATTGCATTTATCAGATGGATCCTGAGATAAATCACCACTGTCTCCTTTTCGGTTCTGATCGACGGTGCGGCCTCACTATTATTCCATGCGGAGCGTGGGATTTGACAAGGCTACCCATGGTCACCTCTTTTATTACTTGTGGTGGTTGAGGGTCTTAGCCGTACCCTAAAGGAGGTGATAAGGCTGGGCAATTTCATTGGGCCACAACTTGCACAGAACCTCCACATCTCACATTTTCTCTTTGTTGATGACATCTTCATCTTTTGTTCGGGATCAGTTAGGGAGTTATGTGCTTTAGATGATATTCTCAATATTTTCTCTAAAGCAACATGCATGAACATTAACGTTGGCAAATCCACGGTCATCCCCTATCTCTTATCCAGGGAGGAAGAAAGGGTCTTATCAGAACTTTTACCTTTTCATACAATAGATTTTGAAGAGGGTATACACTATGTGGGGTTATTTATAAAACCTAACGAATATCGGAAGCGGGACTTGGCCTGGCTGCTGGAAAAACTAGACAAGTGACTCAAACTGTGGTGTCATCGCTGGCTGACGAGGGTTGATAGGCTTATTCTGATCAAATCTGTTCTAGAGGCTATCTGAGTGTACTAGATGACATTGGCCTGGATCCCCAAGGGTATACTCGACAAGGCTTGCTGCATCTGGTTTCATTTTCTATGGAACGGGGTCTACTTAGATTCAAAATTTGAATAGCTTGCTCAATGTGCTTGTGGTGTTAGCATCACGATAGTTTCTTCTCTTTGGAAACCTAACCTCCTTGGTGAATGACACTGATGTGTACCTATTCTCTTGATTAAAATGAAAAAAAAAACATTGAAAATCTAACCTATTATCCCTGATTAATGTAAGTTCAAGTCTCTATTATCTCTGTTGTTTAATTCAAAATTAATAAGATCAATTGATTACCCATAGATAGAATGATGGTTGTTGGGTTTGAATCCATTACCCACAATACCTACATATATATTGATGGTTGTTGGCTATTGGGTTCGATATGAAGCCATTACCCACATTACCCACAAATCGATCGATGGTTGCTGGCTGTTGGGTTTGATACAGAGCCATTACCACTTTACCCACAAATATATTGATGGTTGTTTGGTTCAATACATAGCCATTACCCACCGTACCCAAAGATAGATTGATGGCTGTTGGGTTCAATCCGGCTCCATATTGGTAGACTTAGTCGGCTTTTAAAATGAATTTGACTGAATTTCATGCTAATTACTTTCTCTCGGAAATCCACTCGACTCATATATGTATGTCCAAAACTTTAGCAATATGTAGCTTACTTAAATAGTCATTTATTTAAGTTTGTAGATTGGGATGGTCATTATCTTTTCTACTATCCCCACAATTGTAAGTTTTTATTGGTAATTTATATTTTGGTTTCCTAAAATTGATGGTTGTAGGGTTTTTGTTTCCTTCAATCCCATTACCCCAATAATTGATTGATGGTTGTTGGGTTTCTATTTCCTTCTATTCAATTACCGACATATTGATTGATGGTAGTTGGGTTCGATACTGCTCCATATCAGTAGACTTGGTTGTTTGCAAGTAGAAAAAGTGTTAACCTTCTTTTGGCTGTTTTTTTTAATCTATTTATCATTATCGATGATAACAAATTCTAAAGGGCCTTTAAGGAATTAATCCGACCCTACCGAACTTCATAGGAAAATTATGTGACACCACTTCATAATATATGTGTGTAGGAAAGTTATGTGACGCTAATTCATGATATCTATGTGATGTTACTCGTAACAATTAGGACGACCTCGGTTGTGACAATGTGCTTTTACCGTCTACAAATTCTCAAAATTATTACGACCACCGAACATTATATTGGAGTTTGCTGATCGTTATAGTTTTGGAAAAACAAATTGGGTTACTTTTGGAGAAATATTTCTAGGAAATCTTTATTAAAATCATTGTGCGCTCAAAAAATTCCTCTATCAACGTATATCGACGGCTAATTTCTACTGGAAAAATTACCCGAAATGTCTTTAATAGTTGGTTTATTGAGAGCACAAAAATTAGAGCACATACACCAATTTCCTTCTTTCTTTAATACCATGAACACTGGAAATTCATAAGGACTAGTACTAAGACAAATGACTGAGCCCAATATTTATTAAATAATCCAATTTCATTCTTCTAAGAAAATGGGTGTCGATAAGGACATGAATTTGGGGGTTGATTTCCAAGAATCAAGGGAATACCATGGTCATGCTCACTAGAAAAGGGGCGGAAGCTATGAGGTGTGTTAAATACTTGTTGATGGTTGGTTAGAAATCACTACAAGTCAAGGTGAATTTATGGGGTGGGGATATCCATGACTTAAATGGCATGGAAATCGGGAATGATGTTGGAGCGACTTTTCTTCGAGAGATTCCCCATGGATTGAGAGATGATAATCATTAGAGAGATTGAATGAAGTCCTTAGAGGGTATTTGCTCAACCATTTGTATCGATACCAATGTTTATCTCCTTAAAATATATGGTGACTAGGCCCAAAATGTGTTATCAATTTTCCCTAAGGACAACATCACAACCACCCATGTTGATGATGAACGTATGGAAACATATTGTGAAGTACTAAAAATAAGTGCCCCACTATTGTTGTTTGCCATGACCCTACGTGAAACACCATTGGAATCGGCATAATGTAAGGCATGCCAAACATACATGACTAAGGGTGTATGGTGAACCCATATCATTTTTGGAAGCCTTAATGGCCAACACATGACTGATGGACATGAGACAGACATGGCACTGTACTAGCGTGCAAGTTAGGAAAACTAAGGATGTCTAGTTGAATAGGATGGGGCAAACCAACAACGAGTTGTATGCTAAGCTCATCAGAGGATGGTGGAATTCAACATGATGTGTCAACCATGCTAGGACAATAGCATTGATAGATGCAATGAAGGTATGTGTCCAGGTGGAGCCAAGACAAGATATTCAAGCACCATCTCGGATTGAGACTAGATGGGAGATATCATCATCAGATGTCGAGTAATCGATCGTTCAAATTTTCTTGGATCAGGGGAGGCAATGGTGTAGAGTTGTCTATGGTTGGGTGGCGATGGTGCAACATCTCCTACAGTGTAACGAGCACTTGACATTCCGCAAACTCTAAGGTGCCTAAATTGGGTTTAGTCATGAGGTTTCCAAGAGGTGTTTTCCTGGTGATACTTTCCCAGCTAGCAAGTTCACGTCGATGCTGCACGATGGTATGGAACGTTCAAGAGCAAAAATGAGTGTAGTCCCATGAAATTATCCCTATCTGCAAGGACTTATACAAAAGAGATTCAAGTGCATAATTACCTATAAATCAAATATCATTAATTGTGATGAATGTTGAATCTTCCCACCTCACACCAACACAAAACACATATTTTTGTGTTGTGTTCTACTACCCTATCCTCACAAACATTAAAAAGTCAAGTCTAACATTGAAGCTCTACTAGCCCACTCGGTCAAGACTGAACGACGAACGCCCCGCACCGGAAGGTGTTCAACGAAAAAATATTCGGGTGTTCTTAGATTCAAAACTTGAATAGCTTGTTCAACGTGGTCGTGGTATTAGCATTGCATTAGTTTCTTCTCATCTGAACCCTAGTCTCATCAATGAATGCCACTAATGTGTACCTATTCTCCTTGATAAAAAAAAAAAATTGTAACTCTAACATATTCTCCTTGACTAAAAAAAGAAAAAAAAAATTAAAACTTTACAAAGATGAAAGTGACGTGTCAAATTCAAACTCCCAAACATTAAAATTTTCAAAATTGATATTTTATTAAGTAAAAAAGTGCTACGTAGTAGCTAGTCCCTGCCACTTACAAACAAGTGCAACAATATAACATGGATAGCATATTTACATACTGAGTGTCATTTAGTTTACACAGTGAGTGTCATTTAGTTTAGATATAATCAAATTGCAAGTGAATTTCAAAAGAGTAAAAATAATATAATATGGATAACATGAATAACCTAATTGCATTTCAAGAGAATATACAACATATAATATAAAATAATCAAGGATTCAAATTAATCAAGAAAATCTAAAACTTTGCAATAAATATTCCATCCATTTAAAAACTATTACATGAGGGCATTTTAACAATTTTGATCTATTAAAATACCATGCATCATATTTTCATGAATTGTAATTTTAACCAAAAAAAAAGTAGTGCACCACATAGTGTATGGGTTGCTAACACAATGTCAACAATTAAATTAAGTTTTAGTTTGAAACACATTAATCTGTATTTGTATTGTGTAAAATTTTGTTAATGACAAAAACTGAACAATTTTATCTTTAATTTTAAAAAGTAGCAATTATACAAACTTCAAAATTCAATTAAATTAATACTTGTGTTCTCAATATCAAGCATTGTTTTCCATAGTACTAGTAAATATACCATTGTTATTATTATGCATTTTTTATAAATATTAAATTATATTAATTTTTTGATAAAATATTTTAAATATACATTTTAAATCGATGCTCAAACTTCTCATTTACTTGCTGCAAATTATCTTAATATAATAAGAATACTAATAACATATAATAACAACCATTAATTACTAGCATTAACCATTAGTTACATCGTAATAAAATTACTTACCTTAATAACATAGTAGTTAATAACTAGTGAGATTGAACCATGATTGCACATATCCTATAAAAGTCATAATGCTATGTATTATAATGCCATGTATTGATATAGCTAATTAGGTGTTCTATGCATTTTTTTTCACACGATTTCTATGCATTGGGAATCATAGTAAGAGTATATGATACAAGTTATTAAATACTATAATATGGATCACCAATATTTTTTAATAATATAACATGCTTCTAGTTACTTTGAAAAATTTTGAAATTTGCTTGCGAAAATCATAAGTGAGAAGATCAACTGTTCAAATTTAAACTAAAATATTTATCGGTTAAGCAGGTGTACATCGGGTAGGCAAAATGGGTCAAAGGTTATTGGCCAAGGGTTACAGGTCATTGGCCAAGGGTTACTTTCAAATATGGCGGAGGCCTTCAATTTAGTCCCGCAATATCACAATCTACTCAAAATTGAGACCAATCCATTTCAAAAACCTTTGTTGATTAGCATCCTCATGGCTTCTTGAATTAAGAGATTAAATAAATAAGATATACACTCCATTTCCCAAACATACTCACCTAAACATTAGGAGTTTGATTCCCGCTGAGTAGTTTTATTACTTTTATGGGTGCATTTAAGACTTCAGTGTTGGGCAGAGGATTAACCCATAATCGGACTGATTGCAGATCCAATTGCAGCTTTTAAATGATCCCACTCACATTAGTCTTTCCTATCATCATTTAGAAATAAATAAATGATCCGCTTAAATTCCTTAATGAAATTGAAATTTAACCATTTATAT
>LPNX010892968.1:14502-30925 GCA_001517045.1 Pseudotsuga menziesii | reverse complement strand
CATGAGAAGAACTTCCAAATGAAATAGGGATGGAAGACTTGCACAAACTTCTTGGATATTTAAGCACCCTGAATATGTAGCTTTCACTTTCTCAACAATCAAACCAGCGTAGCCTTTGCAGGTTTTGAGTCTTAAGGAGTCATCTCCCAAACTGGACCCTGTGGATGTCCTTATAATAAGAATGCGAGCTACAAGAACAAGAGCATCATCATTATAAGAAAACCTCCCATCCTCTACCTTCAGAACTTGATTTACTAGGTGTTCTTCAAGTTCGATGGATAAGGCACGCCTCATAACAAGTTCATGTAACAGGTTAAAGCATGCTTTGTGAAAATGTTCAAGGAAGTGTTTTTCATAGGACATATCTGAAACACCAGCCCCCTCCATTCTTTCATCAACTGAAGATCATTGAGTTAGAGATCATAGGAGAGAAGGTTGATGGGAATGAGTGAGTGCACATGGGAATGAGTTAGTGCACATAGACTCGAATACAAATTCAAATATTAATAATAAAAAACAAATCCAAATATTTTTTTTTTTAAAAAAATTCACTGCCGTCGCTTAAGCGACGGTTATACATGTCTCTTTTCCGACGCCTTTTGCTTATATCCGTCGCTTAAGCGACGGAGCCTCATGTCGCTTATCCGACGGTACAACTTATATCCGTCACTTCACCGACGGCATGGAGGTTAAATTTAAAAAAAAAAATGACTAGCCGTCGCTTATCCGACGGCTCTGCTGTCGCTTAACCGACGCCCTGGAGGTTATTTTCTCAAAAAATTTTGACCGCCGTCGAAGATATTCTGTTGCTTAACCAACGCTTGACATTTAACCGACGGTTACTTAGGTGTTGCTTAACCGACGGTTACCTAGGTGTCGGATAACCGTCGACGAGTTTTCGACGCTTAAAAAAAAATCATAGTGTCGTACATGCGACAGGGAAGTGTCGAAAATCCGACATGACGGCCGTCGGATTTTTGGTCAAAATGTAGTAGTGAGGGGTTCTTTAGGGACTCCAACATTCTCCTTAAGTCCAAGGTTCACATATTTATAGTTATTGTGTGGAAGCTGTTCATTTTTGCTATAGGAATTTCCTTGCGGGTTCCTTGGCATGTTCCTGAAAGGTGGGGGTTGGAATCCCTTCTTTGCATGGTTGAACATTTAATGGTATTTACCCTTCCATACCTTGGATGGGTCATTCCTCGATTTGTACTATTAAAAAAAAAACTTTTCTTTCTTAAGGATTCATCTAAGGTTTTGGGATTGTTGAATTCAATCTGGTCCTTATAACACTATGAAAAACAACTCAAGAACCTCAACACCTTCATTTTTTCTATTTTAATATATGGCATGAACCGCAACATTTCAAAAAATCTGTTAATGAGGTCCTCTATATTTGTTTGGTCGAGTTTCAATTCATAGAATTCCTTGTTCTTTCTCTCGTAGTATCTCTTTGACAAGTATCGCTTCTTGAAGAACTTCTTGAACTCCGACCACTCCAGGTTCTTCTCTTTTATTCCCTAGGAAATATTCATATCTTGCCACCAAATACTGGCCCTTCCCTTCAGGTTGTAGATGGCCATTCTCACCTTCATGTTTCTAGAATAATTGTAAATTTGAAAGTACTTCTTAATTTCTAGCAGCCAAGCCTATGCTTCTTCTCTGGTCTTGGATTCCCAATCGAAGCTGGTTGGCTTGATCTTTTTAAATTCTCCTTCCAAGTGGTCGATTTTTCTTTGTCCAACCCTCTTGGATTGATTTGGGGATTTTTGAGTTCTATTGAAGGAACTCTCTTTTCCTTTGGCACTCTTTGCAACTTTCAGATCCCTCCTAATATCTATTAGGGGTTTTTCCCCATTATTCTTCTCTTGCAGACTTTGCAACAGTATTTCATTAATATCTTGTTTCCTTTCCTGGGCCTTCATTAGTTGCTCATTGTCCTCTTTGAAGCTCTGTATTTCTATGATCACGTTCCTCATTGTTTCCAGAACTTGACTATCTTTAAAGTGTTCTAGATCTGGTTGCGATGTGTGTGGTGATTGTTCACCTTATTCGGGTTGATATGCATTCTCACTTTGTGAGGCCATTGTTGTATTCCTATTACAGAACAAATTTGTATGTGAACAAAACATTCCAACACAAATTGTTATGATTAGAACAAATTTTTCCATAATTCAGCAGAACTAGATGTTTCCAAAAGGCGACAGGGTTGAAACCTGTAGCTCTGATACCATATGTAACATACCCATATAACCTGCTAAAATGTATATATATATATATATCTTTCACATAGGACATGGGCCATCAATATTCCTTTAACATTCATTCCTAAGCTACAATCCTTCTGCTTAAAAAAATTCCCTTCCATAAACAAAACGTCCCATCCAAAAATAAAAGGTCCCTTCTGCATTTCTGCTTCCGCTATGAAGATTGTGGAACCCCATTCATTTTACTCAATTTTCTTTCCTATTTTTGCATTTCGCAATGCGGATTGTGGATTGCAGAAACCTTTACACTTTAACAGTTTTCTTTGACTTTCCACATCCCGCAATGTGGACTGCGGATTGCGGAAACCTTCGATCCTTAATAAATTCTCCCTTCTGCCTTCTCCATTCTGCAATGCGGATTGTAGATTGTGGAATCCCTTATATTTCAACAATTTTCCTGTTCCAATGTTCGTATTCTGCAATGCAGATTGCATAAACCTTAACATTTTAATGACTTATCCTCTCCACTTTCCACATTCCGAAAAGCAAAATGCAGATTACAAAAACTCATATATTTTTATAATTTGTGACTTCCACTTTCCACTTTCCACAATGCAGATTGCGGAAAATCCTTATATTCATTACATTTTAACCCTTGTTTCTGCTTTCACACTGCGGGTTGTGGGTTGCGGAAGCATGTGAATTATTTATACATTTTTAGGCTTCTGCAAGCCTTCTGGCCCAAGGATTTTCACCTACCTTCTCTGTGTTTTCTTGGAAAGACTAAGGAGTTTCCAACCCTCAATGGACTCATGGCTTTAGGCCAAATGAGTTACTTAGACAAGCTCAAGATTAGGTATTTTATGGTGGTGTACAGTGGCCCTCTTCCTAAGAACTTCAACTACAAATCTCTCCTTCACAATTTCACCCTCCCCTAGCAATTTAGGGTATTATACAAGGATTTACTAAACATGAAAGGGGCTAAACCCAGTAGAGCACAATGGATTCCCTCCCAAGGATCCCTTAGACTGGATTTAACAAGGAATCATATGGCATCCTAGTAACTCTTTATAGAAACAATATTACACCATTTGAGCAACCAATATTACCAAATGCAAGTCACAGTCATTCAAAAAAGAGTATGAGTATACACCAGCTCATAAGAAACATTTTCATCAGTAAAACTAAAATTGGTCTTTATCATTTCAGAAGCCTTGAAACACACATTTGCACATATGCAGCTATACCTTGAGCTCAATATATTTACAGAAACATAAACCTAGTAATGAAACATGTTTGTAACACGAGCCACAGTGAAATGGGAACAACCACGTTCCACCCAACCGTATATTAGACACATATCTTCTTTGTCCTCAATCACCCCTGGGATAAACTATGTGTGCCAAGAGCGGAGACAACTAACCTCTGTTTAGTTTTTTAGGCAGAAATCACTTGCCTAACACAGAGTGTTCACACAACAAGTATTTCTCTCAAGTCTTGCCTAACATAGAGTGCTCACACAAGAAGAGTTCATTATTTCCCATCATACTTAGCAGCGTCCTACCTCCTTGCATATGCTTTATTATAGTTTGGTTTCCTAGGTCTTACTTTGCAGCTACGGTCCATTCTCCAAGGAATCCCCGTCAACCACTACATTCCCTTTAATTTTTCCACGATTTGTCCGATCTTGTTTTGCAACTACGGTCCATTCACCATTGAATCCCCGTCAACCACTGTGCCCTGATTTTTCTAGGGTCTGTTCGGTGCCATTAAGGCATTTCAACACTTGGTTTACTTCCCTAAGGTTTACTGCTCCACGTCTCCCACTCTTGCACACATAGTCTCCTCTTTTAATGTGGCATGTCCCTTTCATTCTGAATTTCATTAAAGGAAAAATGTAGCAGTTACAACTTTCCTCCAGGGACAATTTGGACGAATTCCACAATCGGCCAAACTCATAAAAAATGCAATTATATTTAATATTACAAATAATATTTATAAATCAGAGGATATCAAAAGACATGGCTCTTTGCTTTTAAAAAAGAGAGCTATGCCAACTGGGATCTACAATTAACATCACTTTAAAGTTTGGCATGGGTTGTCATAGCATATTTTAGACATGTCTCTTTGATTTTCAAAAAGAGAACAATTCTAATTGGGTATTACAATGACCAGCACATCACAGTTTGGCATGGCATGGAAGAAACTAATCTCATAAAAAACAAGACTCCAATGTGTTGTTATAACTGATGTTGTAACAATTATAAAGTGGCAAAACATCTTTGATACAAATCACAGTAAAAAATGAACAATAATAATCTTGTGTAGGATTCAATAGAAAAATATGGTGTTGCAAACATTTCAGGCCAGCATAGGGAGTTCAGGTATATGAACATTGTATCCTCATTCTCCGAAATGGAACTAACCCTTTTCATTTTCCAAATTGTAAACTTGTTTCTGAATCCACTACTTTGAGAAATGGTTGCATCTGATTTGCAGATAGACGTGCATAGTTTATTGGAGCAATTGCACAAGAAACACATAATGATCAAATCAAATACATTTGACAAAATAATTTTCAAATGTGAATATAACAATCATGGTATTTAATAAGATTAACATATTTTCCTGAAGAAACTGCATTCGTTCTTTTATACTTGCAGAGAAATAAGTCCTATTAAAATTGCAATCAAACATCAAAAGATAAAATGCAAAACGAAATACTTTAACGTAGTGTGTTTTTGGAATTAAATAATTTTATTTTACAAAAAAAAAGAGTAATTACTCTCATAACAAAAAAAATAGCTAACATAAACCAAATAGAAGAGAAAGATCTATGCAGATATAAGATCAATATAGCCATGTTACTAAATGCAAATTCTCAAACATGCTCCCACAAATTGAATAAAAAACAAATTGCTACAACTGAACTAGAATAAATGTATGCATCTACAAAATAAGTACCATGAACTAAATAATTGACGTTATGTAGAGTTCAGAAATTAAATTTAATTTGACAAATGCTAGCTATTTATTCAGAAATTATACTTATTCAAAATGCATTGTAGGATTGAACCTTTAGTATGAAGGATTTGCAACCTCTTCATATGAATAACACCCATGACATATTCATCTTCATTATATTCACTAAGATCGATCTTAATTCTCTGCATGTGTATTACCTGATCATTTTGGAAAAACATGATTGTATGATTTTTTTATTATGGGAAAATGATGATCAAATAAAGAATTTAATAGAACATTACATATAAACCTCTAGCTATGACTTACAGATCATCATGCCAAGATGAAACTTACAAAGAAATCAATATTAAATCTCTTAGACTCATATAAAAAAATATGCAAATTTCCCTTAATGTCAATGTACAATTTTTCATTGTCATTGGAAGATAGAAATCAGTCCATATAGAAGGCCTTAGTGGTCACTTACATTCCATATTAGAACTTATACCAACAATGGAAACCCTCAACCAACATCGGCCTACTCATCATTAACAATAACAACAACGAAATAAACCTTTTCCCTCTGAAAACAGTTAAACAATGAACAACAGGGTTCACAATATTCTTACGAAATTGTACTAAGTCTTTTGCTTGGACAGATTATAAAAATGATAATCTTATATGGGGAACTAAAGGGGCAAATGGACAAAAGGACACAAATGCTACTAAGGAGGGAAATTGAAATTACTTAGAAATGGTAGGATGTTGTCACTAAACTATGCTAAGGAATCCAACAGTCTGCTTTAGGCATCAAGGTTGTTCTTGTGGGAAGAGTGGTTAACCCTCAATACTCTTGGAAGAGATAATTATGTGGTTCAAGGATCCACATATGAGGAAAACGCATAAGATGAACTTTAATACTCTGCCATGGAACCAACTATTTAGAGAGCCCATTCAAATGTAATATATTATTCAACATTTGGGGTAATTTTATGTCTTGTAAACAAAATATTTATTTCAATTAATCTTTCTTCAATTACTCACAAGTATTTTGAATTGAATCCAAAAGCAACAGATGAAGCATAGATCGTTGGGACAAAATTCTACAAGTGAATTCCATTTATTTGTTTGCTACTTCCTAGTGAGGATGGATAAGATATAAGAATTACATTTCCAATTCTGAATGTTTCTTTTGTTGATTTCACAGAGTTCCCATGCATAATTTTGGTTCGAGACGAGCAAATCAGAGGTCGGATCTAATGTTTTTATTGCAGAATTGGGTTACTTGGGTCTTTCTTATTCATTTTCACCCAAGTCTAGGAAGTAATTTTTTTAAAGGTGATCCACATAAAATGGTAAACATATTTTGAAAAGATCAGATTATAACCTTTATGTTTGTAGGGAAGAACAATTAAGAATAATAAGAATAGGTGGGTGAGTGTGTTGACTTTCAAGGTCCATGGAGTTTTGAACCTACGACTCTTTCCCCATAATATATTTCATTGGATTTGATATCATTGTTTGTAGGCTAAGCGTAGGATACCAACTGGATATATGTACATGTATATGATATTACCTCAAACAAATATGATATTAAAGAGAGAACACTTGAGATATTCTGCCCTTCAATTAGATTTATTAAATGTTTGTGCTAAATCACTTGAATCACATAGAGATTAGAAACATATACATTCATTTTGAAAAATATTAGCCAACAAAAGTCATTATTACGTCAGCACATAGACTTACAACATCAACACTTTATGTTATCACAGTGATAACACATGTTCTTACACATTTTGAATTTGGCTGCAAAAGGGGATATCGCCTCACACAGAGGTTGAATGATAAGAAATGAAGTTCCCAAAATTGGTAATGTATGAATGAGGAAATAAAAAGAAGGGTGACAAAATGTTGAGCTCAAAGAGAATTAAAATGGTTGTGAGAGATCCCTTGGCCCTTGAGACCAATGAAATTATGGAGATATTTGCAACTTACGGACATGAAGAAATAGAGACTGAAATGAGTACACTTGAAAAAGAAACAATGTAAATGTAGAATTACCAAACACCATATTGTAAGTCAATCTCTAAATCATGCAGGAAAACTCAGAACTGAGGTGTAAAGTAGAGATCACAATCACTTAAATATGTTGGTATGTAGAATAGGAGTAATTGGAAACTTGTGTTTACACATGCAAAAGGAAATTAAATCTTACATAGGAAGGTGACAGAGGAGAGGTTGATCTTCCTAAAGGATCAATAATATTGATGCTACAACCTTTTGAGCTTAGAGAGAATCAAAATGGTTGGGATGGATCCCTTGGCCCTTGACACTAATGAAATTATGGATATATTTCCAACTTTTGGACATGAAGAAATAGAGACTGAAATGAGTACACCTGAAAACAAAACAACAAAAATGTCAAATTATCAGACACCTTATTGTAATAAAATCTCTAAGTCACACACAAAAACCTAGAATTGAGGTGTAGATTGGAGGTCAAAATCACTTAAAAGTACTGGTATGTAGAATAGAAGTATTTGGAAACTTGTGTTTACACATGTGAAAGGACCTTGAAGTAGCACAGGAAGGTGACAGAGGATAGGGTGATCTTCCTAAAGGATCAACAAGATTGTTACTATAGCCTTATACTATGTAGTGTTCATGAAGCTCTATTGGATTTTTCTCGTTTATCTCCAAGAATCGACTAATCACTTCATTTTGCACCCTATCCATCAGACCTTGTGTGGGCAGTTCCAATTAATCCCTAGAATCCTTAGATCTATTCAAAGAAGACGATCAATTGCAAAAATCCTTACCTACAGAGATTATGAGTCACAATTTATGCTTGAGCCAACTTATTTCTAGCTTCTTTTCCCCTTATTTGGCATAGTAGGTTAGAGTCAGGACAAATTTGTGTATCCTTTCATCCAAGTCCATAGGAAAGAGGTGCCATGGCTCCAATTTGATGATACTCTTTAGGCATTGGAATGTCTCATCAGTTTCCACTTTTCATTGACTTACATTGTGTCCAACATATGGGGTCTCTTCTTGGCCTCTTTTTGAGCGGCCTTTAAGCATGTGTCCATTGCTATCGAACACTTTTATGTTGTTTTATTGTGTTTCTTAGTTTATTTAGTGTTTTGGTTATTAGTTTCATAAGATGAGTAATGGGTTCATGTCCCTTGGTTCCTATACAAATGGAGTACCTTCACAGTCCCTTTAGATAATCGGGCATAGATATGATCATTCTTTCTTTATTTCCCCTTAGTTGATCCTCTTATAGTCAGTGACCCTTGGTAGATAGATAATGAAGGAAGATGCATTGGGATTCCGGTTTTACTTAGCGAAGAGTTTGCAGAAGATCAAAGACATGAATAAAGCATTAAATTATAACCCCATTTTGAAGCCATATCAAATTTGTCAAAGGCCAAACAACACAACTACAACTATAAATATATGAAGTTTACGGGAATGTGGGAAAACTTGGAATTATTATATATATGGCAATTTATGCTTTCCGAATTTCATTCTCAACGAATTCAAATGCAAGCATGAAACAGGACCATGTGACTAAGGTCATCACAAAGTGACACTCCAAAAGCGTTGCCTTGATTGTGAAAATAGTATAATTGTTTTGTGTGGATTGATTGTTTTTCCACTTACTTTAATGATTCACAACAGAGTGAACTATGAGAAATCAATCCGCATTTGTGCATTACATTTTTACATATAGTTTGGATAAAACAATCCCTGTTATTTTACAGAGTTTATTATTGTAGCTTACTCTGTAAAAGGATTGGTTTACTTACTATAGGATGAAGCACTCTCCATTCTTTTACATGTTTGTTATTATGGATTATTCTCTAAAAGAATTGGTTTACTTACTATATGATGAAGCACTCAAAATACTTATCAAATACCCAGACCCTAGGGATTATATCCACAGATCGTCAGATCATGTATGGATATGTACCAAAATTTTAGACATGGATAGAAGGTTACATAGGTCATGTAAGTTGTGGCACATTCCCTCTGTTGTGAAGATGAAAAGGGTCTTGAACCTTCCATAAAGGATGGCACACATTCCCTCTGTAGTGAAAAAAAACTTAAAACTAAGGTCATAGATTTGGAAACTTGTCAGTATTCCAAATAATGCATAATTGAAATCCTTAGTATAACATGTGTGAGATGAAATCCTTGTTAGTATTTCTAAAGATGCAGAGCTCAAATCCATAGACTTTGATGCTTGAAAAAGAGACTTGTTCTTCTTATAAGAGAGGCAATAAAATCAAAGTATGCAAACTAAATCTCATTAGAGAAAAGCATAGCTCAGGTAAGGTCTTCATTTACCGACTTATTATATAAAAGAGTTAGTTTGATTACTATAGGATGAAGCACTCAAAAGTATTGTTATAGGATAACCATTTCTTTGCCTCGACTACATGAAGAGGAATACCAGCTATCTACTTAGAGTAGAACAATGTTGCTACCACACTACTTACCATCAATGTAATTGGAATTCTTGCAATGGGAAGTGACTCCTTGAAAGACACTTTGTACCTCCATCAACATCATGGTTGTTTTTCTGCTCACATAAATCTAGTAGTAAGGAAGCTTCTACTGCATAGAAGTGTTGCACTCAACACAAGGAGACTGTAAATCCATGCCATTATTGGATTTTCTGAATCTAAACAAAGACAACTTCAAAAAAACATTTATCCTGTGCAAGCCCATATCATTCCTAAATATGATGTGTTATCATATTTACATGATAAGTTACAATGATGACAATATAAACATTTATTTTTTTATATCAGCCTAAATGAATAACATTGTATCTATCAAAATAAACTCAAAAGCAAATAACTATACAAATACATGTAGTAGTCGACACACTCTTTATCTAGATCCTTCCACCTACCATGTGATATCACATGCCCTTGTATGCGCATAGAAAGGGACATATTCAAATTCTTTCCCTCCCTTTCTATACACTAAGTGCCTTGTAAATGTGGCACATATACATGAATGTCACCACATCAAATAAGATTGATGTTAGATGTAAAAAATAATTTTCATCTCTTTCAACTATACCACTTTCAAATATGACCGAGTTAAAATTGAAACACACATTAAACAAATGCAAACTTTATAATCAACAAAGTAGCAACAATAATAAGAGTAATTAGATAAAATTGTATTAGGAGTAACAGATTTAACGTGCAACAAAAAAATTAACAAGTCTGATATACTTCATGAATTGGGACTTTCCTTATATTCAAAAATTTAACTTCCAGGATAGTCTATGCCTCTTAGAGACCAGTCAACAAATGAAATAAAAGTGACCCTTACATGAGGGTCTGTACATACCCGAGAGAGAGAGATAGAAAAATCTGCAAGATAAGTTTAGACAAGTATAGGAAGAAACATACATTGACTTGGAGGCATTCTATTCAAAGGAGATTGACACATGCGGGTTTCTTGTTAATGGACACAGGTCACCGTCGTGGGTTTCTTTCTTAATGGACAGAGGTCACCGTCGAAGGTTTGTTTGTTAATGGAGAAGGTTCTTTCACGTGGGTTTCCAACAAACACCATGATATAGTGAGGGATGAACATGAGACTGCATGAGAATAACCACACCACGTCTCTGCAGAAAGCACAGATGGAACATCTAGAACTTAACAATCTCTCTACGGATTGGGAATACCCATTTCCATGTTTGTTTTCATTGTTTGAATATTTGTCTTATTGATGGAAGCTCTAAAATAGTCAACATGGGCAGTTGGTTCTTTACACAATCCAAAAATAGTCTGCGTGTTACACATTTTGGAAGAGGAATAAGAATAAAATTTCAAGAGGGATGGGTAGGAATAGTATATCATAGAATAATAGAGTGTGGTAGGGTTAAGACAAAGGGGTAGGGTTACATGTTTAAGGTGGTTGTTATCACATAGGACCAGCAGGTAAGGGTCAACACAAGACAAAGCCTAAACACCATAATCAAGGATGGATAAACACCTATCAAATGACAATATGAAGGATGTAATAACAAGGTAGGGACAGAACCCACTTTATCTCTCTCTCAAATGTACAACTATTTAATACACTAACTGAAACTTCTATCATCACCATATAAGGAAGGTCCAAATTAAATGATAGATTGATAGCATGAAGTGTCGCAATGATGATATGTTCAATAGTTTTTTGCAAACAACATATAAATGGATTTGAATCTATAAAAAACGGTCAACTAGCCTATTTTGTTAGTTTTGAAATTTCGTTAAATGAAAAAAATCCTATGTTTAACAGAGTAAGTTAGTAAACGAAGACCTTATCTAAGCTAACTCTCTTTTTTTTTGTTTTTTTTCTATTTGTACTTTTAAGTTAAATGTCATTCGTACTATAAATTTTTGAGACTCATTTGGTATTTGTATAGTCATAGAAAAAAGACTAAAATATTGACAAATGAATATGAAGTGAATTCCAATGAGTATATTATGAGTTGAATATGTTCCAATGCTATCAATTGAGATTATGATGCAAAACATGAAGTCGATAGTCGTTTATCTTCTGACTTGTTGACAATTTTATTTGGTAAATAGAAACTTCATAATAACCTCTAATTGTAAAATGTGTGTTAATAAAGACATGTCTATATATATTATAAATATGAATATATATAATGGTCGATCAATTTGAATTCCATGACCAAAAAGGTAAGTAGATACAAACCAAGAAATCACCATATATATTACATCACATGTTTTTTTCCCAATTGATTTTCAATTAGCTCAACAAAATATGCAAGTTAATATGCCTTGAAAAAATAATTTTTGTTTTGCATATCATCCCTTGTGTCAATGTCATGATCAACAAAGTTAAGACTTTCTTTTAGAAACTTTCCTTTCTAGTTGTGGCATTGAAATCAAGCGACCATTGTATATCTTTATATCTATAATATATATGTAGAATGTTGAACATGTTTTTGAATGGCTAGACATTCACAATAAATTATAGTATATTGAAAAAAAGTTTGCATTATATTATATGGAATCATTCGAGTAAAGTACATCAATGGAAAGACAGGAAACAAAAGAAATACCTGTCTATAGATATTATAGATACAAAGATAGACAATGGTTGTTGGATTTCAATTCCACAAGTACAAAAGAAATTTATACATAGCAGGAAAGAACTAAAAAGCGTATATACAAATATATTCTTTCCTTGTGATGTAAAATGTAGTTCAACAAAATATGTAATTTATTATGCCTTGAAAAAAGTATTTTTTTTTGCGAGTTGACCCTTGCATCAAAGTTATGGTGAAGAAAATGAAGACTTTATTGCATAAATTTATTTTGTTCGTTGTGACATTGGAACCCATCAATCAGTGTATATATTTATATCTATAATATATAGACATACTAACCCATTGCATCAAAGTTATTGTTAGTAAAGATAAGGCTTGTTTTCAGAGTTTATATACCTTCTATATGCAAGAAGTTAAAAGTGTTTAGTTTTTTACAGAAGAGTTCAATGATTTGTATATGTTAAAAAAAACATATGGGTTGTTTAAATTACATCAGTGGACCACAAATCAATGACTAAAATTAAAAATTACAAGGAATAAATTTCCCATTGTGGAAATTTTAAGAATTCAAATGCACTGAAAGCATAATTGAATCTTTTGCTAACACAAATATTGTGTGAAAAAGTACAACATGGTGAAATAACAGCTGTGATTTTGATCAGGTGGCCAAACAATGAAATTCTCAAATTGACACTAACCATATAGCATTTCAAACCAGCAATAAATCCATTGTCCTAGGATTTTTCCTAAGAGAGCTTGCATGAAGTCTTAAGTCAACATTCAGGGTTATCTCTGAGGGATTATTTGTTTCCTTTGATGTCCTCTAAGTGTAAAACTTAAATTATAGAACAAGGAGGTTCACTCAAATTGAAATGGCTTTAGAAACCCCTGAACATGAGTAAAAGCATTGATGTGGAACAATTTGTAATAAATTCAAAGTGGAAAAATAAAAAATGAGAATTGTTCCAAATGAATCCATGTAGAGGGATGCATGTATATGTTTGCTATGTTAATGAGCTATTCCGGTTTTAATTGTTGGAGAAAATTATGTTGGCAACAACAATTATGAACATCTTGCACAATGAAACTCTTAAATTAACACTAAACACATAGCAATTCAAACCAGCAATAAATCCATTGTCATAGGAATTGTTCTAAGAGAATTCACATGAAATATTAAGTAGCATTCATGTGGAACAATTTGTAATAAATACAAAGAGTAAAAATAAAATATGAGAATCAGGGATAATTTTAGGGGCAAATTTTAGCCCAATGGGCTATTTTTCCATGTTTTTCTCCCAAAAAAGATTCGCCATTTTGTGTTTTTTGAAGCCTTGGTTCGCCCAATTTTGATGGGGTAAAAATTTTTTCACCCTAAAAATCACCAATTTATTATATAAACGATATAAAATCCTTGGAAATTCATTTTTTTTTGAGAAATATCGCCAATCATTTTATAGTTGGTGTTTTAAGAATTTGTAATATTCGCCAACATTTATACACTTTTAAATAAGTATGGTTCCTTAAAATCATCCCTGATGAGAATTGTTCCGCATGAATCCATGTAGAGGGATGTGTGTATCTGTTTGGTAGGTTAAAGAGTTGTTCAAGTTTTAATTGTTGGAGAAAAAATTATTGTCAACAACAATTATGAACAACTTGCAAAATGAAACTCTCAAATTGACACTAAACACATAGCAATTCAAGCCAACAATAAATTCATTGTCATATGAATTGTCCTAAGAGAGTTTGCATGAAATCTTAAGTCAACGTCCATGTGGAGTTTAAGAAACTCGTATTACTCTATCTTTAGTTAGCTCTTAATGTAAGAATTAGGATTATAGTTCCATCCATATCTAATTTAGGTAAATTAGCTATAGCCGTGTTGATACCATAGTTTCCATGAATCCACATGAATCCATGCAGAGGGATGGCATGTATCTGTTTTCCATGTTAATGAGATGTTCCAATTTTAATTGATGGAGAAAACTCTATCGGAAACAACAATTATGAACAACTTGCAAAAATAAACTCTCAAATTGAAACTAAACATATATCAATTCAAACCAGCAATAAACCCAGTGCCAGATAGGTGTAAATAAATTATTTCTATTTTAAGATCATTAAAGGGAATGTATAAATTAATGGACCAAAAATGAACAACTAAATTAAATCATTTGAAGGATATAATTTCCCAAAAATTGGTTGAGATTATAAGATTGCATTGAGGATTAAGGCCAGTTAGTAATTGTTTTTATATGCATGGTACCTAGATATATTTTTGAATCAAAATCTCATGGAGCACGTTGTAGAATGCACCAAAGTACTTCAGAGCAATGTCTTGTAGGAGAGTAAAAGAATGAAATTGTACTATTTAGGTTTTAAGAGTTTGGTGACTATCAAAGGAACCATTATTTAGGTCTTAAGAGTTGACCTAGTCACATGAACCATCTTCCTTAAGCAAACATTATTATAAGGTCTATGTGTTTATTCAAACATAGCAAAACATATATGTAGTAAATTATTTAGACTATCCAAAGTTTTGATTTTTTTTTGCAAATAAAAAACTATAATGCTATGATGAACACCGTGGATACCTAATATAGAAGAGGATTTAGATTCACCCTATCCACCCCATCCAAAGTTGAATCATTTTCAAATTCAATCCCATAGTATAAACTAATTGGACCTAAATTCAATAAGAAATCAGAAAGCTATGATGAACATCATGCATACATAAAGAAGGGAATTCATAATGATAATAAAAACCTTTCAGAAAAAAAATGTGGAGATGCATAACAATGGTAGACATGAAGTAAGGCAAATGATGCTAGGCATACTAATTGACTTTAAAAAGAAATATCATATTTTTTGACATGAGTGATGTGAGGTGGTTAGTACACGACATAGAAGCACTTCCTTAGCTTTCAATTGGGTATGAATGGCATCTCTAAGTTGTGTTAGTTGTGGATAACAACAAGTATCAAAGGGAAGGAAATAAAGAGCCAAATTTTCAATTATAGAGACGCATTACCACTTATCAGAGTAGAAAATGATGAACAAAAAAATAATGGAATGCAATGAAAGATTCCCTGGTTCCACTTGTTATTGAAACTGATACTTTCTATTCACAAAACTAGTAAAAAATCTTCCTGTATTATAAATGGAAACCGAGTTACCATTTTTGTGGGAAGAAAAGCATAGATTCCTACAGCTACCTTATTTCCTCCCTGTAAGTCATTCTCTCATTGGAAAATCTAATGTAGTAGCCCATTTTTTGATATCTTTTCTTTGCTCAACCCTACACTCGTCTTCCATAGGAAATTGTTTCCTCCACATGTAATTAATACATCCTTTCGTCGAAAATTGATCTTTTTCTACTAACAAATGCAAAATGAAAGATTCATTGTCATTGCTCTAAAAAGTTCTAAGGTCCTTTTCTTGTAAAATAGAGATTGTATAAATCCTGTTACGATCCATATGTTCCAGCTCACGAATTGAGAGCTTCTTTATCATAAGCCTAAACATAATAACTTTAGGATCAATACTATAGAGTTGTTTATTTACAACTTCAACCTTCTTAGGACATAGGGGTAGAACTATAACAGTACTGGTTATTCGTTTAACACCCCCCCCCCCCCCCTCTCTATATACATCTAACCCCTTAACAACCATCGATCTCTCTCTCTCTCTCTCTAACCCATTAAAACCCCTTTCTCTACGTCTAACCCCTTACCACTCTTTTCCCCTCTACTTTTAACCATTTATCACCCCAATTTTTTTTTAATGTTATAATTGGAAAATAATATAATTAATGTTATAATCAACAAATAATAATAAAATGATTACAATCGGCAAAATAATAAAATTGTAAAATTACAAACCATGCACACATTGTAGCTTTACAAAACGTGAGCGTGTTTTTCAAAACTACAATGCATGCACATTTTTGTTTGGTGAGAAAAAAATTGAATTTAAACAAAACAAGTGTGTGTTTCTTGCCACTATGGCCGAACCTCTGCATGTGTTGGTGTGGAATTCCTATGCCTACGTGTTTGCTTCAGATTCATCATGCCTTGGTCTTGGAGTATGATAAACCATGGATAATTGAGCATTACATTCATTTTTTTAATATGCTCGTGTTTAGTCGTTG
>LPNX010892968.1:0-13622 GCA_001517045.1 Pseudotsuga menziesii | reverse complement strand
ATTTCTATTTCTATTACTTTCTTATTTTTCTTGTGTTAAGACTCCTTACTCAAAAAACACAATGTTAGTGTTTCGTCCATAACTCTTCCTTATCTCAACCATTTTGAATTTTTTTTATGGTGCACTAAAAGACATCAACCTCTACATGCTATAAAAAATTGTTTCGAAATAATTGCATTAAGACCTTCAAAGGTTGTTCCCACACTTGACATATTGTTTTCTATGTTTGATCACTTAGATCATTAAAAGAATTAAAATTTATTAATTTTTTTTTGGAAAATAGCAGTGCACTAGTGCTAGTTGTTCTATGTATGTCAACGAGTTTTTTGTAGGTTGATTCCATCATTTAGGCACTCAAAGGATGCACCCACAAAAACATATACCTTATAATTTCTCCCAAAATAAAAAATAAAAAGTGCTCGTTAAAAATATCAAACTTTAGATAGTTAAGAATAGTTTCAATAGAAAAAATATATATTCGGGAACGCCATTCAATTTCCTACAATTTCATCTTTTTTACTCATTACAAAATTCATTGTGTATGTGTCTCAAAATATCCATGTAAGTTGAGGGACACCCTCTTTTTCAGTTTTCTATTGCATCTAACGTGTTAAAAGGGACCCTCATGAGCTTCCACACACCCGCATTAAGAATATAATGGATAAATACATATATCCTAGACTCTATCCATACTCATTCTCAAAGAAAAATCCCTTTCCAAGCAATTCTCATAGGCCCACTTTTATCATGTCTTTCAACTAACAATTATGTTGTTGATGAGATGATGAACAAAGGAGTTACTATGGGAAAAGGCATAGAGGCGGCCTCCATGCACTTATATTATATGTGATGATCAACGCTTGGAGAAAAAGGAGGGAGATTCATCACTATATCCCTTTGTTAATGTTTACCATCTCATCAAAATAATGAATTTGGAGGGGCATTCAAATCCCCTCCATTATTTTTCCACTATCACACATGCTATTTCATATGTATTATTCATCATTCCACTTAAAATTGTCAACCTCATTCTCCTCCCTATGGTTTCGATCCTCTTTCATGATTCATTATTTTGCACCAAGGAGACATTTAAGGGTCAAGGATTTCCTTCTGCTAGATTTTTCCATGCCAACATCCTCAAGTATATCTTGAACTCATATCCCCATGCACCACCCCCCTCTCCACAATGCCTTCTTCAGTATTAGGAGGTGATGAATATCTACCTACCAAATATTCATTGTAGAGCAATGTCTCATCTCCCCCTTGACTAGTATGGATCCACAATGTTTTCAATGTTGCTTGGAGAGGAGTTGTGGAAGATATGTTAAGCCACTTGTAGTAACAGAAGAAAATCTAAAAGTTCCCTTGACCTTCACTTCCCAAGAAATCCAACATGTGTTTGAGGATACTGTGTGTGTCTCTAGTACTAGTTTAATTCAATACTCTATTCAAAACCTAGGTAATACAAAACTATTTGTAGCACCTTTAAATGATGAGAATTTGACGTCTAATTTTCAATCGCTGGGCTAAAGGAAAAATTAGTAGAGTTGGAAGAAGCATTAAATGTTCTAGAAGAGTTGTTGGTTCATTTGTTGGTATTTCCCGAATTTCAAGTAGAACACTTAGCTTCCCCACCCCAACTAATGCTCAGTCCTTTAGAGGATAGCAAAAAACACTTAAGTTTAACATTTGCATATTGAATTTATAAGTAGCCCTTAAGATGAGAATTAATCTATGTTGAAATGTAGTTAATAATTTATTCATTCTTTGACACTCTTAGGATAATAAACTAGACAACTTGTTAGTAGGTTTTGAAAGCATAAAACACAGATTAGACCATTAATCCTAAGCAATGACCTATCAAATTTTGTTTAAGTTTTCAAATTTGTGTAAATTTTGTACTATCCATGGATTAGGTCTTGCTAGGATTTTTTACCCACTAAAAAACAATTGTTTTAATTAAAAAACACTAATAACCAAATTATCCATGTTTACACATACTTCTAAGGTGTTGATTTCTCTGCTTATTATATATTTATTTAATGAAAGAAAATTGGACATGGCTATAAAAATGTTTTCTTATCTCTAATTATCTCTTTATTTACTCTCCTAGGATAAGGAAAATTATCAAAACATTATGGGAATACTTCATATAGTAAGGGGCTTTGAAATTTCCAAGGAAATGTTGTTTTTCTTCTCAATATGGTACATTATTGAAGGGGTGATAAAATTTTGTTATACTAAGGGATATCTAAAGATATTTTTTTAGGAATGAGTTAGAAAGCTAAATATTAATACTAATAATAATATAATTATTATTTATTTTTAATTTTAAGGTCATAAACCAAATGTCAAATTGATGTATGAGATACCTTGTTTTTGGGACAAGGAACCCTCTTTATGCAAATAATTTGTGTGTTTACTCTTTTAGGTGTGCATATTCTATCCTCACAATTTGAAACATAACCTCTAAACACCAAACACATGTTTTAAGTGTTAGCCTCAATCAACAAATTCCACTTAGGTAATGAAATAGAATGCTAATACTTTTGGAGCATTGTTCTTGGTCCTAATATGAATAGTAGCTACCACAATATTAAGATAAACATTTTAAAATTTACCTATTAAAATATGAATACAATCAAAAGAATAATACTATTAATAATTAACTTTATATGTTGGTAAAGTTTAAACATAAAACTTAAAAATACAAAAATACAATAAAATCATTAATAAATAATAAAGTTGAAATACTACAAAGATCATATAAATCTAAATTTGATGTATAGAATGTTTTTACAACATTAAAATATCAAAAATATCAAAATAAAAAAATGAATATTATTAACCTAATGCTTACAACCCTTAATGAAATGTGTTGCTAAAACAACCTAATTTATAAAATTGATGACAAAAAAATTAAAATAAATATTATTAACCCAATGCTCATAACCTCTTAATAAAATAGATTGCTAAACAATCCAATTTATAAAACTTACAACAAAAATGATAGATAGTAAATATCATTTCTTTAAAATAAATTTTATGTTTAATAGTAGAAATATAATTTTTCATAATTCATAATTTACTCACAAAACTTCTTAACTACAAAAAACTATAATAATTTTTTTATTATATTCACTAAAAATTTAATATTTTCATTCAAATAATATTAATTACCAAAACCAAAACAAAAATTTTATCTTAATTTTTATTTATTTACATTAAAAATATATATACTTAAACAAATTATATTTTCATTAAACTAATATTGATGAAGTGTTTGCACCGAAGAGGTGCATTCTACAGCCCATGAGCGGAGAGATGTGTTCCGTGCTCATCCTAGAGTTGACACATGTCTTTTATAAAAAATAATAAAATCTTATTAAAAATAGCTTGTAAGCTTAAATTAAATTTAAATTATTTAGAATTGCATATATATATAACAACATAAATTAGATAAACTAAAACCATAAAAATTAGATTACACATTTCCACTCGAAAAAACGGATCAAATCTTGAGAGATCTCTCTCACTGCTTGATAGATCCCTTTTAGATGGATCTATGCTGGTTTTATTGGACCGAAGAGGTGTATTCTACAGCCCAGTAGAGGAGAGATGTGTAATGCTTTCCTTGCTCGTCCTTCATTTATATTTAAATTATTCAATATATAAAACAACATAAATTAGATAAACTAAAAACCATCAAAATTAAATTACACATTTCCACTTTAAAAAAGGGTTTGCACATTGAAAAATTTGATCCCTTTGTTCTTGGTAGATCCCCTTTTACATGGATCTATGCTGGTATATAAAACAAAAAAACATCATTTCAGGAAAACAAGAATGCAATTTCCCAAAATATACCCAATAAAAACAATTTTATTCATCATTTCAAACTTAAACAAGTTTGCAATCTCACCAAATCCACCTAATAAAAACAATTTTATTATTCATACAAGGCTCGGCCATGAGTACAATACTTATGAAAAACCTTAAATTTTCACTGCTATTAGCTTCCAAATGCCAATAATTGAGACCTCAACGTTTGAGATTGTTTCGATTGAGACATACTCGGCCTTTGAGATTTCAATCATCTCTTCAACAAAATATAAATATACGATTATTAGCAACCATTGCCAATAATTGAGACCTCAGCCTTTGAGATTGTTTCGATTGAGACATACTCGTTTGAGATTTCAATCATCTCTTCAACAAAATATAAATATACTATTATTAGCAACCATACCACAATATGATTATCATAATATATCACAATATTCGGTAGCACTACGCAGTAACAGTGCATGTACAGTATCTACGTGATCTAATTACATCAAAGCTTTCATTCCGAGACGGGAAGCCAACCTCTGGCCAAGTCCCTTGTCACACTGCCCATCCAGATTACAGATTAAATATCCTTAATAATAATTAAGTGCCATGCATTCAACCTTTTACGTATCATATTATCATTATAAACAAATATAAATATCAAACCATACCTGAGCCCAGTATGATAGCCAGATGCTCCTGATCTCTGGGGTTACTTTAGGATCAGAGACCACATCTCCGAAGCGTTTGATGAATCTCTCTTGTCTACAGGACCAACATTTCCAAGTTGTTTGTTTTATTATTACAGGATTACAGAATTTATCAAATGTGCTCACAAATAGGGATGTAAGTTCTTACCTTTCCCCTGGCCATGATCGGAAGAGATCCCCCGGCTGCTTGAAGTTATTTTCTTTCGGAATAACGGTCTGTGAAAGAAATTCCCCAATATTTATCATGGCTTCTAAACCACATAAACTTATATTCTAAGCTTGTAACTCCATACAAAAGCTTTGTATACGATATGTAAAGTACCTTAATCCTCCGAGCACTGATAACATCTGTAGGAATTGGCACTTTTTCAGAAGGCCGAACTGTATCGAATCGTGATGGGAAGTAATCCACCTACACACAGCGGGGTTCATACATTCTTGGTCAGTATCTGCATATCCTTTTAAAGAGTACCTTAATGCTGGCTAAAGCCAAGAAAAATGAATATAATCAAAACTTTAAAAGTCTAGATTACTGTCAAACATTATGTTTTTTTATCTACTACAGAATAGTGTGATGGCAATGACGATGAGTAGTAGGGTTATTGACGATGATATACTTGCTCATCTCTATGAACAAAGTTCATGGAACCGTCACGATGGTTGTTATAATGAGGACACTTGGGTGCATTCACAGGAATCTGCATGTAATTTGGGCCAAGCCTGTGCCGCTGTGTGTCCCCATATGCAAACGTTCGAGTCTGAAACATTTTGTCGTTGGTATAGTATATGCCCGGAACGATGGCACCCGGATTGAATGCTAACATCTCATTCTCATTGAAGAAGTTGTCAATGTTCTTGTTCAATACCAACCGACCCACAGGCTGCACAACAACACAATCCCCCAAAAATCCATAAAACACTTGAATTAAATTAGCCTTAACCATTTGTGTTTGTCTTTTGTGTAGACACCTAGGGAAACAAGGTTTTTCATGCATTAACAAGAATACCTGCAAGGGAAACACATCCTCAGGCCAAATCTTAGTATCATCAAGGGGATCGAAGTCAAACTTATCCTCGTCTGCTGGATTCATAGTCTGGATATAGAGCTTCCATTCAGGGTAGTTCCCTGAAGCTATGGCATCAGTTAAATCTTTGGTAGCATGGCTGTGATTGCTACCTCCCACAATCACAGCTTCCTCGTCAAGCAAAAACTTCAATCCACATGTGGGTTTCCAATGAAACTTGCAGTAGGTTTCTCTACCTTCTTTGGTGATCAGCTGCATTCAAAAATAAAAGCATGAAGACGTTATTGCTTTCTCTCTATGAAGGAAACACACACACAAATCATCCACTCAACATAGAAATGAAATTTTGATAGAACTGAAGCGTAGATAATTAGACCATGATTCATAGAAAAAGGAAGGGTGACCTTAAATGTGTGAACGCCATAGCCATCCATGTGGCGGTAGTCAGAAGGGATTCCCCAGTCATCGAACCAATACAGGAATGTAAGACAGCTCTCAGGAAGGTGGGACAGGAAATCCAGATAGCGCCATGGTTCTTGAATGTGTGACTTGGGGTTGGGCTTCAGAGCTCTAATAACATCCGGAAACTAGTCCATCCAAAACACCCACTAAATTAGCACGTGGACTCTTTTTCTAGTCATTAGTAACAGCTTCCTAGTAAACGCAAATGTAATTGGAAACAGGGAGAGAATTGATATGCAGAAAAGAATTACCTGGATCGCATCACGAGTAAAGAAAACGGGAATATTGTTACCAACTATGTCGAAGTTTCCTTCTCTCGTGTAAAACTTGAAAGCGAAACCCCTGGGGTCTCTGAGAGTCTCCGGACTCCCACGTTCGTGTATGACAGTAGAAAACCTGACAATCACAGGGGTCTGAACGCCAGGCGCCCTCAAGAAATCTGCACAGGTCAGATTGTTGACATCGTGGGTCACCTCGAAAAAACCCTTGGCAGACGCCCCTCTCGCGTGTACGATCCTCTCAGGAATTCGTTCTCTGTCAAACGCTGCAAACTTCTCGATCAAATGGTAATCTTCAAGCAGAACCGGACCTGCACCATGGTATAAAATCATTTAATTTGTAAGGCAGAAACATAAGATCATAAATCATAGACTTGTTATTAATTAACACTTTTGATTATCCAGTATGTACGTACGGAATTCAACTTGTTATAACACTTGATTATTATACAGATACACGGCCATTCATATCCAGCTTGCAGTATACTAGTATAGCAGCTTTTTTTGACAGTTAGATCTCAAGTTGCTTGAAATTTAACGTCTAAAACTGTTCATTTATAAATGAACTGGAACTGCTACATTAACTGTGGGTTAAGCCAGATACGTACTCTAATCAAATCCGTCTTTTGAGGTGTAGGGTTATAAAAGCCATGTAAGCCAATCTTTAACTGAAATTCATGAAATTATGTTGGTATATGAATGTTGGGCATATTACCCCGCGGTCCAACAGTTAAGGAAGATTTATTATTCCAGACCGGTGCTCCCTGGTTGGTCGTCAAGTAGGGTGAATTGTGAGTGCTTGATGGTCGATGCTGTAAATATAATACAATCAAACAACAACAACAACATTAAATTTAGCAGTGCAATTTATGAATATAATACAATGAAATATAGGCATAAAAGTACAGTCCCAACATCCGGCAGTCGCAGTAAAGAAAAGCAATGGAGAAAGAATGGGGCCTGTACCCTGTAAGGATCCATTCTGAAACAGAAACAGAAACAGGAACAGGAACAAGCTGGATGAAGAATGAAAAATGGAAAAAAGTGCGATACGCAGATCCGCCACCCTTGTAGATTAACGAAACGGGATTCTTGAGGGCCTTATAAGGAGGTAGGGACTCGGAGGTTCAATCATTTTGGGGCGGCCGGGATAATCGACACGGAAATCTTATCATTACGGAGACGGTTTAGATAAGATCCAGCGGTAATGCGTGGAGACTGTACGTAAGTTTGCGTGTCAGTTTGCTACTCGTTTCCGCCCACGTGCTCAGTATTCCACGACTCCAAAGACAAATTCAAATTGTGCAGAGAGTCCGTAGACAACTATTATTCTCCGTGTGCATCTTATTTATGGTCAAGATCTTTCCCGCTACCGTCGGGTGAGCGATACCATGGATACAAGGCACATCATGAAAATAGCTTCCTGAGGTTCGTCCGTCCGTGTATGTAACATAATTTGAAATGCCCGCGCAGCACGAATTGAATTTTGAAATGTTCTCCCTCTACGAATACCCTTCATATCGCATGCATGTAGTTTGTATTAATGGAGATACGCAGCAGAAGGTGAGAAGCAGTGTGTGTCCATGGATTCTGGTTTTTCAATTTTTTTTAGTTTCCGCCTTTTTCTTTTTTTGTCTTTCTCTGTGTTTGCATTGCAGTGTTTGGTCGGCCCACCTTTTCTTTTCATTTTTTCCCTCTGTGTGATTTCATTGTTTGGCCAACGGATTTTAACTCGAAGGTCAGAAGTGTGTTTGCATTGTTCGACCAGCCAGCCAATTTTAATTAGCAGCGCAGAAGTGTGTTTACATTGTTTGACCAGCCATGATTTAGCACTTGTCGAGCAGGTATGCTTTTGTGGTTTTATTTTCTTCATTGGCTTTTCTCCTCTAAATGTAAATTACCTTACATAATTACATGTAGATTACTTACATATGAAATTCTATATTTAAATGTAAAATATATTTAATGACGAAAGAACCTATTTTTATTATCAAACATGTTTTTCAATATTAAAAACGTAGTAAATTATTAAGCAGTGATAGGGAAATGGGTGCCCATGGATTCTAGTTTTTCATTTTTTAGTTTGGTTGCCATTTTTAGTTTCAGCCTTCTCTTTTTAGTTTTTCCCGGATTTTTATTTATTAAAAACAATGTATAAAAAAATGACAATAACAAGAAATCCCGAGTGATTCAACATTTACATGGAATTAGTGAGGTAAACCATGTACTCTCTGGGTCCCAAGAGCATATGGTGGAGCATATAGTTTATTGAACTCAGATAAGCCACAATTCTGTCGCCCGGTGAAATACTCGGTTGTTAGGTCGTTGATAAAATAAGGCATTGGAATTTGGAAGGACCTTTGAATGGAGGATTGATTCAGCTTGATGGTGGTTCTATTGGTCAAGTGTGATTGGGCCTACATAAAAGAAAATACCCAGAATGCAATACCTATTGCTTTCACGGAGAAACTTTTTTATTAACCTTAAATTCAGCAGTTATTTTTAGAAATGAATCATGTCCTCCCCACACGCTCAAATCAAAGTGATCAAACAAAGGCCCAAACAGTATTTGAACCCGAAATCTAACGACATCCGACGTATCGTACAGATGTGTCAGACAATAATGATGAAAAGTACTGAGCCTTTTAAATTATTTTAGCATCGTCGAATTTCCGACACTAGGGTATAGGATTTCCGACACTAGGGCGTAGGATTTCCTACACTAGGGCTATTCCGACACTATGGTGTAGGATTTCCGACACTAAGGCTATTCCGACACTAGGAATATATATATATATATATATATATATATATATATATATATATATATATATATAACCACAACCGTCCGGCCACAATATTTCTTCGCGAAAAAAGAACGCAATCAATAATTTCACAGCGGAGCCAACACAATATACCTCCACATCTGGAGGTCACGCAAAGGAGTTCGTCGGAGGTGCTGCTGAAGGTCAAGTGTGTTTATGGCAAACGAACTTGTGACCCCTCGCTGAGACGTGACTTTCGAAGAACTGAGTAGACTGTGTTGAGTGACTTTCGAAGAACTCAACAATTCACTAAATTACTCATTGTTTGCATATTGTACAGGAGTTTACTTGGAAAATAAATTAGCTGATACACTCACTTGGGGTTTCCAGAATGAGGAACTAGCGTTACAACAACATGCTTGGTAAGAAACCCGCCCTCATTTCCAAACTGCATTTCTAGTTTCCCTTCATTTAGACTTTGGTGGAAACATTATTTTTGTCTCCTCTGAGATTGAATTGACTTACGATTCCTTTTTTTTACATTAACTCACCAATAAGGACACATGGCCTCTCCAATCCTTGTTGAATAAACAATTAGGAATTCCAATTTTATTTATAAAATACTCAGCTGAGATGTCGTGGAGGAAAGTATCCATATCATATGGGCTTGGAACCCCCCATTTTGATTCCAAAAACATTTTTTGCGAGACCAAATCCCATGATTTGGGTATTTTTATGAAAACATAGATTCTCTTGGGGTGTTTTTCTTTCCATGTGTATGGGTCTGATTTCATTTCTCGTAGCATTTGAAATGTTGAAAGGAACTTAGAGAAGGAAGAGTTGTAGGTGGCTATGTACTAATTGTTTGACAAAAGTCCTCAACCAAGTACTTGTCCACTAAGTGTTTGAAAAAATGCCTAAACCAAAATTTCCATATCTCCCTCATTCGGATTTTGAGGCCAAAAAAAATATACACGGTTCAACTCAAAGATTCAACCAAGAAATTTCTAGAAATCCTAGTAACCCTTTTTTTGGTCCATAATCTAGATAGCAAAGTGTGTTAATTAGGCCCCTTCCAGATTGATTTTTTTTTACTTTGAAAGAGACCCATTTGATCTGGAGAAGTGAATGTTAGTACTATATAGTTTCTTTAGGTTTTCACCCATAAATTTTAAATAATGACCTTAGATTTTGATTTCATCTCCCTCAGAAAAACCTTTATTGTTTACCTTTTGGAGGCCAAATCTCACTCAATTTTAGCTCGATTTTCACCAAACAAAAGGCAATGCCTTCATTATACTTGTAATTTATTTATAATGAACTTAGGAAATTTTAGTTTTAGATCATTTGTGAAAGGTAGATTAGACAAAACAACTTTCATGCCAAGAGGCATTTTGCCCATTTTGAACCTAGTTTGAGACCAATTTTTATAAATGATTGGGGGGACAACAATTATCTTAGTGTGGATGCCAAGAATACAGTAGAATCATCCTAAAGCCATGTATAAGTTGAGCAATAAGGAGACAATCCATGTTGTTGGCTTGTTTATCAAATCAAGGCAGATTCAGGAACTTTTTAAAATTTCACTCTTGGATACAAAAAAACGCTCCAAAAACGGGAGCTTTTGAAAATATCACTTCTTTTCTCCCCTCCCTCTCCCAGCTCCCTGCTCCCAATAGCATAGTTCTAGAGTAATGGGTGTCTAGCAAATCCTTTGACAGTAAATGTCCAACCAATGATCAGAAAGAGTTTAATAAGCAATTTGAACACACCTTGGGATTACTTTTGTTCATTTGAATAACCAAGAAAGACAGTAGTAAATATCTCAGCCGCAAGTTTTCCTCAAAGATTGGTCTGGTTACACAATATTTTATAGTGCACTCAGTAGGGTAACTCAATCAAATACAGGGTGTAATTCCTGTAGCAGATGTCTAATAAGTAATATGCTGGGCTTGGTTTCTCTAATGGATCTCTGGCACTTCAAGGTGTAGTTCTTGTAGCACATTCTGCCTTAGGTTGAATCATACACTCGCAAAAGGATCTGCAACTTTTTTTTCCTAGGGAACGAGGTCTCTATCACCACATTAAGGACCCAGGTTTAGTCCCATGTTCTCTTCAAGGCTTGCCATCTGGTCCTTTTGCTCTAATACACAAGGATCAGTAAGTTTTGGAAGGTCTATTTTCATTATAAGGAAATAAAAATTTCAAAAATGAAAATCTCCCGCAAAGCTAAAGACTTGTGTTAGCTCATAGGGCTTAAATTTTCCAAAACAAAAAGCCTTTTTTTGCTAGTAATTTATAGATCATCATTTCCCAAGATTGGAATAGCACCTCCAAAACACCCAAATTTATTTGTTTGTAATGAATATTTTTTCATGTAGTCAAAGGTAATGAAAGTGTGTTGGCCATTTTGGCATTTTGTAAGTGTCTCAATATTGTTGGGAAATTTCAGCCATGGCCTGCCATACTGAATGCAAGATGACAACTACTCAAGTAAAAATCCTCTTTAACTTTTAAAGGATAAAACTTATTGCTTATAGTGGAAATGTCATATGGATTCTGCTTCTCTGACTGTCATCGCACCATTACAACTCTTCTTTGTAGATCTAGAACCAAGTTGAAAAGATTTCCTAGAAATTAAAGCATCTAGAAGCTTTAATTGGCTAGAGGTAATGCCCCAGTTAATACAATCAAGAAAATGGAAGGAAGCAATGACAAAGGACAAGGAGGGGAAAGGCCAACCAAGAATGCCACTGCCTAGCATGAAATAAGCTACTGGGAAAAGGAGTAAAAGGGAAAATATATTGATGCATGGTGATATAAAGGAGTTAAAACTTGACGAGACTCCATCCACAAAGGAATATCCCAACCTGAACACCAGCACCATGCATTGTTTTAGCATTTTCTTGAGTTTGCAAGTGATATTTTCTTTGTTTTAGGTTCTTCGTGCTTTCTTTATGTTAGCAGGAATATTTCACCTTCTGCAGACAGCAAGGTGTTCCTCTGGTCTGAATGGTTCAGATCCAGAACAAATGAATGACAAAGGTTGAAGACCCTCCCTGTATGTCGTAGATACCTGGAATGTAATGCTTCGATAGTAAACATGTGTACCTGCAATCATATTAAACACGCAAACACATCAAAGCTACCAGAATATAACCTACTAATCCATGTCAGTGACTAAGGAATCTAACAACATTTACATGCAAAATCAAACAATGGAGAAGTTTACAACCAATTAAGCCTTAGTGTCGAGATTTATTTCCAATGGATCCTTGCCTCCAACTAAACCTTGCCTCCAAAGACTCAAGAATGGTTTTGACAGAGTTTGGGTATGAAACACAATTCTTCCTCCCTTGACCCATGGGGGATGAGCTAGTATTTAAAGGCATGGGAGGATAGGTATGGTTGAGGATATTGTGGGTGAGGTGGAGATTAGATCCTAAAAGGGAGGATCTCAAGCTCCAGCTGGTCCTAAACCATAGGGATGAGGCTCCACATAGGAAAGCTTCGAGAATCCTCTCGAAGCTTCTCTTTTTACCTTCAAAATTATAGCACCGCTTTTCCAAAGAAGCAAACAGGCGATGATAAGGGGGCACCGCCTTTGTCAGTTCAGGAAAGAGCAGTGGCACCTCTCTTCTCTCATGTATCAGGAGCGGTGCTGGCTCTTTACTTCTTGGGTAACGCTTTTGATCAATGGGGAAAGAGTGTTACCAACTCAAAAGAGGGAAAAATTGCAAGGGGTTGATTTATTCCTTCATTTATCTAGGGAAACTCTAAGGGATTGGAGCAGTCAAGGGGATACCTATCTCATAACATGAGGGTGACGAGATTTCGATATAACAAAGATGCCCCCCAAAGTATAATGGCTAGAGGGAAATGATAGGAAATATATTTTGAAAGAACGAGGTATAGTTCCAAGGCAAAGGTCCAAAGGTCGAAACTTCTCAAACATCACCAACTGTCTACAATACATTTTGATACATGTCCCAAATGACTCACAACATGGCTGCCGACCAATACAGCACAGATCCATGTGAGATAGAAACAAGTCATGGCTACTAAAATATAGCGTAGATCCATGCAAAGAAGACTCAAATTTGGACATAGCTACCAGACATACAACGTAGATCTATGTCATACATACGCAAATCTGAGCACAGCCACAAACATACAAATGTGGATCCATGCTAGACATACAAAACTCCATCGCAACCTAGGAAAAAATCAATGAGCGCTTTAAACAAATACCCAGGGTCTTCGTCTCGTCTTCCGCAAAGTACGATTCTATCCATGTGATTACAATGATCTGAAGTCGAACATGGTAGAAACCACTTGATTACCAGCCAATGATGTGAACCGTTAACAAGTGCGAGGGAGATCACCATTAATGTCAATGATTCCCAAGGTACCCTAGTACAATCTACTGAGTGTGAATAGACATCCTGACATCGAACACCCAGTCGATTCTATCGATCAAAGGTCAATGATGTGAACCTATGTCGAGAGCGAGAGAATCTGTCATTAAGGCATACAGATCTCAAGGTACTA